>VZRQ01009089.1:382405-459878 GCA_013397975.1 Machaerirhynchus nigripectus
GCGCCCGAGCGCCGCGTTGCACGCGGGGAACTGTAGTCCGCCGCCGTACCGGGCGCGCCGGGGAGGCGCGGTGCACGCCGGGAGCTGTAGTCCGTGGGTGCGGCGGGGAGGGGCGGGCGCTCTCGCCTCCCGCGTGACGGTGTCGCGGTGGCGGCGGCGGCGGCGGCNGGGGCAGCGTGTGCGCGCCTGGGGGCGGCAGGGTCCTGCGTGTGCACGCGTGGGGTACGCACACTTGCGCGCGTGTGTGTGTAAGTTATCTAGGACGCGGCGCGGAATGTGCGTGCAGGAACGCGGGTGGCAGCGGTGCCAGCAGGCGCGTAGTGCCTGGGAAGTAGTGGGGATGCGCAGGGGATGCTCCTGGGGAGCTCACGTCCTGGGTGGGTGTGTGAGAGTGTGCGCACGGCCAGCGCCAGGGCACGGGTGTGGGGGTACCTGGGGCCGATCAGGGAATGAACAAACCCGCCCGTGAGTGGGATCAGTGCTTGCAGAGTGTGACACTGCCCCCGGCTCGGTCCCTCGTGGGAGGAAGCACACAGGGGGCCGGGCTGTCAGAGCCATCACTCACCCGAGGCCAGTGCATTGCTCTACTTCATGTCCTGGACAGGAGTCTTGGCCACTGGAGGGGCAGTGACGGCCACGGATGTGTACCCTCAGTACCTGATGCTCTGTCCCCACTCTGTCCCCCATCAGCCATGGCCACCGCAGCAGCCGCCAGGCCTCTGCTTCACACACCTTGAGCTTAAGGGCGAAACCACCCCACCCCGACGCTGCTCTGCCACCGTTCCGGTGGCTCTGCAGCTTGCTGCTCTGGGATCCTATCTCCTGTCCCTCCTGGCAGTCGTCTGCATCCCCTCTTCTAGGTGCTGAACAGAAATTTATTTGTTTATCTCTTTGTTCCTGAAGGCGAGGCCCTGCACCTGCACGTGGATGGTGGTGAGCATGGCCGCACTGCAGTGACCTCGCCTGCGTGGTCCTCGTTTGTGCTTCAGGCCTGGTTTTTCTTGTTTGCATTTATGTGAGCAGCAGAGGCTGTTTCCTGGAGGTGTTTTGATGACGAGTCCTATTTACCTCGGGTTTTTACGTGTGCACTGGTTTTGCCCTGGTGCTCACAAGCACAGGGTGAATGTTGGATGGAAATTGCGAGTGTTGGCTGGGGAGGAAGGAGCAGCTGAAACTTGATATGGAAGAGAAGCATTCCTTATCTGAGGGGCACAGCCAGTCGCTCTATTCCTGCTTGCCATATCAGCTGGGAAAATGCTACTGGTGCTTTTAAAGCTGTAGCACAGGCTTGGGGTGCCTTCTGATTTGCACGGTTCAAGCTGTTCTCCCTCTTTACTAATGCTTCAGACATAGCAGGTTCCAAAAGGTAAAAGGAATTGGTTGCATTCACTGCTTTGTCTTTCCAGGCTCATCTTTGTGCATTTTCTTGCCTTTGCAAGCACAAGTCTGGCACTACCACACTCTGCCATCGTGTGACTAATAGGGCTGGGGTGGTGCCACCCCCAGCACTCCCCCAGGGACAAGGAGGGCATCATCCCCCACCGATGCTGGCACATGCCGGGGCCTGCTTCTTTTCCTGGCTGGCACTGATCCCATGGGGAGGATCCCGCATGGGCCTTACACTGCCTTGTCCTTTGTGTGATGGGTTTAGCATTTTTTTTCCCAGTGAGGTACCATTTCACACTAGATGGTGGCAGTAACTGATAGTGATAGGATAGAGATCACTGGATCCGTCTTCCTGTGGATTACAGAAAATGCAGAAGCTAAAGTTATTTTGCTGAAGTCCATCCATTTGCCAGCATAGGAGAGGAAAACAAGGATCTTGTGCTGGATTTTTCCTCCTAGCAGGAGGTCTGAAATGCATCGAGTGGAAGGGCTGTAATGCCAATGTCCATGGAGGACATTGTCCATGCAGGCAGGAGGGTTAGTGCAGTCCTGCTGGGCAGAGAGCAGGGCTCTTGGGATGCTGCAGAGGACACAGCAGTTCTAGGGGCCAGTGGTCAGCTGGGCAGGTTAGCAAAGAGCTGGCACCTTTGCCTCTGGCACCAGCAAGACCCTCAGGGACAGCAGAGCCACAGGAGAGGGTTCCTAAAGGGAACTATGCTGTAAGAAATGGAAGGATGTGAGCAGCTGCTCTCAGGGAGGTGGGCTGCTGTGGGGCTGCTCTGCCTGTCACTGCCTCTGGCTGCCTGCATGCTTGTCACAGGCAGGTCCTGTGCAGATTGAAGCCTAATGGACAGGACCCTGGGTCCACAGGTTGTGGTCATCTGCTTGTGAGAGACTTAGCCAGATGAGGAGGTAAAGCTGTCTGCCATGGGAAGGCTAAAAACCACCTTGAATCCCTATTTTCTTCCCTCATCCTTTGCCAGTGCAGAGCAAGAATGCAAGCAAGCAAGCAGCAGCTCTGGGCTGTGTTTGCTGAGGGCACCTTTTGTGGTTGTGCCCCCATCAGTGCCAGCTTTTAGCATGGATGCAAGTTACCCTGCGTGTCCCTTTTCCAGCCACCCGCTCAGCTATTCCTGCCCATCCCTGCTGGGCTGGCAGAGCTCTTCTGGCTTCCTCTGCCTCGTCAGCCACTCCCCGCGACTGCAGATGAATTGCACGAAGCCTGGCTTTCTTTTAATCCCTTTTCCCAGCAGTGCTGAGCCTGCCGGAGGAGCAGGCGGGGGAGTCCAGGGAAGGGGCTGCTGGTTGTCAGGGAGATCTGGGGACAGTGAGGCGGGAGCAGGCTCTGCGCAGGGCAGGTTACGTGGCGTCTTCGGTTTCTGCAGGAGGAACTGACAGCCAGCACAGGAATGAATGTCCTTGGAGATTTGTCAGAAGTCCCTCCATAACCTCAGCATCTTTAGCCCGACCTCTTTAGTGTGCTGAGAAGGATCAAGAGAGTTTCCCAGGTGGAGGTCAGGATTCAAGCAGCCATTGCTGGGTTCCTCCTGCAGAGCACAGCAGATACACAGCAGATGATGTTTGCAAGAAAGATCAGCTTCATTTTTATTTTTCATTTTTGAACACTGGCTACCTGTGTGATTCTGTTTCGCAAGGTAATCTGGGTTTGGTTTTATTTTAAACAAGTCAGCAGCATGTCTCCCTGCCTCTGCTGTGAGTCACGTTTGCTGACTTGCACCAAGAGAAGTTCCTACCCTTGCTGGCATGGAGGGGCTGAGAAAGCCTTGGAAGAGCAAGCAGCATTCCCTGTTGTCAGCAGTGGCTGCATTAAGCCATTTTTTGCTCCAAGGCTGCATCCTGTCTTTTATCACTCCGGTGTGAAATATGTATTTGGAATAGTTATATTTGGGACAGTTCCTGATGGCAGGTTGATGTTGCTGTACGTGAAGGTAGAGTTCTTTGTGGTAAAGAAAGGAGACCCAGTGCCAAGTTTGTGGAGCTGGTGGTTAAAATTGGAAGCTGGATCAGAGGTTGTCTTTAAAGGAGGATAGGGATGCAGCTGAGATCTCATCACTGCTCCTTGGCCCCTGCAAGCACCCTCAGCCCTTCTGGCTGGGGGAGCCAGGCTCTACTAGATCAGGAGAGCAGAACCACATGTGGTTCTTGCAGGGGCAGCTCTGGTCGTGTTCTGTGACCCTCTGGGGTGTTACTCACTTTGCCCTTACTGTAAACTGGGGTGTTTTCGTGATGTAATATGAATTGGCCTTACTCCACGCCAGGCTTTCTTTAGCACTAGCAAAGTAGAATTCTCCTTATTCAGGAAAAAAAGCAGATTTCTTAGTAGCGCTCAGAACACCATCAGAAAAGGGAACTTGGACTTTCTCCATACCTCCTAGCAGCCAAAACCCAGGCTCCGTTGGTGGGAGGGGAGCAAACCCTGCTGCTAATTCAGGGCTGCCCCAGAGTTTTGTCAAAGCTGAAATGTGGTTAGCGGTGCTCTCAATTTCCCTGCCACCTGCAGCCAACTATATGGGTCTTCATTTCTTCACCCTTGTGTCACTGTGTGCTTTTCAGCATGTTCCAGCCCAGAAACAGGGTTTGGGTATCAAAAAGGTCTTGTGTGTCCAACTTGTGAACTGCTTTGGGCCAGCAAGTCCCATAGGATACTTACCAGGATTTAATTTACTTTTGGTGGGTTCAAGATCACCTGTGCAAAGGTGCTTTAATTACGTTATTCATTCTTTATGTGCTTCTGTGTTCAATGTTTTAACATTTTGAGGTTGTTTTGGTCAGGGATTGCTTACCCTTAGTTTCCCTGTGTTAGGAGAAAGCCATGGATCCTGGTTTCCTATGTCTTGAGACGCACAAGTCCTTCAATGAGACCATTCATTTGGAAAGGCACATCTCTGCGTGTGCTACACTCACATGCTTGTGTACATTGCTTGCTTTTTATAGCATGAAATAACATGGGAGGGAGTTCCCCTGACTCACTGACTTGGAATATCAGTGGCGTGGCTGAGCTTTCACTTGCATTTCCTAACTCTGAGTGTGAGAAATATCTTAGGGAGGAGCTGGTGATGTTTGAGCTCAGTGGCTGCAGGTGCTCTTTGACCAGGGACTGCCGATTCCTCTCTGGGCATCCGTACACAAAGAACATCTGCATCCCTCAGGGCAGGGATGGGAAAAGCCCATAAATTCAGAAGAGCTGGATCCTTCTTTTTGTGTCTCCCCAAGTTGTATCTCCTTCAGGAAGCTGCCTCTGATTTATATCTGTGCATTTTTCTTCAGTCCCTCCTGAGATAAAGCCCTGGCTGTGCCTGTTAATCTAAGTACAACACAAACATGCACATGCTGCCATATGCACTGCAGCTCTGGTTTAGAGCTCCGGTGCTGTCAGGGTGACAGGCTTTGCTGGTGGGATGGGTTGGCTTCTGTGTGGTTTAAGCTTGGGTGGGCACTGAAAGTGGTGATGTTTCCCTCATGAGGAAGGGGAATGAATGGGGAGCTTGAAGTAGAGCCAATAATTAATGATCTGCTTGTTCAGCTAATCAGTTTGGCAGGAGTGAACTAGTCTCAAAAAGAGAATATTGGTGAGAAAAGCTTTGTTTTAATTACCAGAAGTATGTGTTCCACAATTTGATCCCCAAGGGACGAAAATGAGAGCAGTTTTAAAAAAGGTTATTTATTTTAAATTTTTTCCTTTTTCTTTTGTTTTGGAGACCCAGTTTGAGTTTGGCTGTGGGAGGGATTAACTGTTGAAACACCATCTTGTTTCTTGCCAGTTGAAAACCTGAACTTTCATTCTAAGGTGTTAATTAGGGTGCTTTTGTTACAAACCCTGCAGAGACATACTTTTATTTTGTTATTTACACTCCTAACTATACCTTGCAACATGTCTGTTCTTCTGAGAGAGTGGCTCCTATTTGAATATGTGTTTTTGACAGCTGCTGTTCATCTGGCAGCACTGTCAAGCAGCTTGAGTGGGGACCTCAGTCATCCAAAGCTTCCTTCCCCAAAGCTGCTTTTGCATAGTCAGGTGATGTTACCTCTCAGCACCATCACTCCTGCTTTGTGGTAGATAATGGTGATTTCTTGCTGTATGCAGGGCAGCCAGGGGGGATGATATTGGTGAATTGTTGTGCATGCTCTGGAGTTCACCAGCAGTTTGCTCACATCTGGCCAGAACATGATGAAGGCTTTTGCAAGTTGTGCCTACAGCAGCTCAGGGCCCAGAGAGCAGCGGTACAGCTGGAGATGCAGATGAAGTGTCACCTTCCGGGAGAGGAGCACCTCTGCATCCTTACAGGGTTGGAGTGCTCAATGTGGTGTGCACTGCTGAGGGATTGCTGCTCTGTAAACACAGGGTCTGCTCGATGTGGTGGCCCTCACACCATTCCTTACAGCTGCTGTGCTCCTGAGGGGCTGCTGCTCCCTGAGAGAGAACATGTCAGTGAAGCAAGAGGCTCTCTAGAGAGAAAATCTCCAGCTTTTTTGGCCCAGACTGGGCAAGCAGTACATTGCAGGAGCCATCAGTCTGTTCTGTCTGTCTCCTGGTGGCGGCTACCACTCATCAGAAGAATCAGTACAGTATGGCCTGTTGTCCACAAACCATGCAGGGAGCTGTGAAGTGCTTCAGCTCGCCTTTGCTAGCTTCTGGACCACCATAGGTTTCAGCCAGAACGGAGTCTCCTTTGAGAGAGTGCAATACTGTGTTTCTGTTGTGTTTCCTCTTGCTGTATCTCTGATATATCTTGCTGTGTCCCTCTGCAGGAAGGAGCACTGGAAGCTCCTTGGCAACCTGAAGACCACAGTGGAAGGTTTGGTGTCCATCAGCAACCCAAATGTCTGGTCCAAGTATGGTGGCTTGGAACGGCTCTGCAGAGACATGCACAGCATCCTCTACCATGGGCTTATCCATGACAAGGTACAGCTCTGCCCTGCCAGGACAGCTGTCTGTCTGTCTGTCACAGCCTCAGTGCCTGTCACAAGCAGGTGCTGCAGCTCCCTTCCGTGCTCATAGCACAGAGTGGGCACAGCATTTGTAGCAGTGTAGGAAGTGATCCAAGCAGGGACTAAGCTTGCCTGGCAAATGCTGTGGTTGTCAGAGGAACCTGGGTGCACGTTCTTTCTATCTCATCTACTTTCAATATGGTTTTTCTAAGTACTTGTGCCCCCTGTGCTGAGGCCAGCCCCTCTTTCCTTTCTTTCTGCTGCAGCCAAGCGATTAAATTGCATTTGCAGTGAGTCAGCCCCGTATCATCTGCACTTGGACAAGTCCCCAGCAAGGCCTGGCAAGAGAAACCTCGCATCTTTACTGTTTCTGGTTAGCTGTGTTAATAACAGGAGCTGGCAGCCAAACCCGCGCTCTGCGTGAATGGGATCACTCTTTCCAGGCTCTTGTTGTGCCTGCAGTTGCTCACCCAGCCTTCCCCCTTCCATGGCTGCCTGGAAGAATTTCTCTTTCCCACTTGTGTGCAGAGGCTTGAAGATCTCCCCTTCAGCTTGCAATTACCAGCACAATTAGTTTACAGTGGAAAGATGAAGCAAGGCTGCAGGGCGTGCCTGGGGACAGTCTTCCCATCAGTGGCTCTGCCACCCAGAGGGAAGAGAACGGCACAGAGGAGCCCCAGGCAGCTTGCACGGGCCAGCTGGGTCCCGGATCAGGAAAACTGCACCTATGCAGTGCTCCACCCAAGCTAATAAACCTCCAGGAAGAGCCGGACTGGCAGGTTGTCCAAGCAGGGAGCTTTGCTCCCTGGGTTTGTTAAGTTTGCAGACAGCGTTAGTTGAGGTGCTGCTCTGTTCCTGTTAGTCCCCAGCTGCAGGGACCGGGGACCTTCTATGGGAGATCGACAGAGAGAGGAGCTGCCTTTTCCTCGTGAGGAGTGCAGTGCTCCCTTCTGACAGACCTGCTATTCACAGGCTTCAGGAAATGAGGTTTAAATGATTTATACTTGTCTGTCTGTTGGTAGCAGTTCATGCCAGACCTGCAAAGCAGGATGGTGTGTTACCTTCCTCAGTGCTTTTCCTATCGGCAAAGACAGCTCTTCCACTCAGGAATGTCTCCTCTGCTCAGGCATGTGTGACACCAGTCAAGCTATAGGCGTTGCAAAAAGAGGTCCCTAAAAATACAGCTTCCTAACAGCAGTTGTTTTGTAGTTGCTCCAGCAAAACATTTCCATTTACTCATTATTTTCTTGGCAACCTTTTTGCCTACAGCTGGGAATTAAAAAAAAGATAAAAAAATCTGTATGTGCACATGAAGAAAACTAGGATAAGAGGTTTTTAAACTTTTGAATAAATTTTATTTATTTGTCCAGAAAACCCAATTCAGTCTAGAAAACTAAAATTGCCATGTTAGTTTTCTAGTCTTATAAAACAAACTACTCCCCCGCCAAACCAAATAAACCACTAAAACAGAAGCCATTCCTCTGTCACTTGTGAAAGAGGAAATAGGGATGGAAGTAAAAATAATCAGCTTTTTGGTGAAGAGACATTTTTTGGGTCTGTGTTTCCAACCAATAGGGTGGAGAGGAAAACAGCAACTCTGCTGCAGTTCCTCTCTAACGGGAAGAATAACTTAGAGAACCCCTCATTGTCTGAATAAAGCAGAGGCAAACAGCATGTCCTCTCACGGCAGCAAGGGACCAACAGGGATGTGCTCTTTTAACTGGCACTTGGGAGGTAGTACCTGACTGTGCCTGTCCTGGGCAGGTGTGCTGCAGACAGAAGGATTACTGGCAGTTTGTGAAGGACATTCGCTGGCTGAGTCCGGGCTCTGCTCATCACCTGGAGAAGGTGGGTTCTGGTGGGGTGGCCTTGTGTGCCCAGTGGGAGGGAAGAGGGCAGCTGGGCTGGAGCCTCACCCGTGGGACAGTGGTGCCTGGACTGTTGTGAGTAAAGTGGCTGCACGGCTTGTGGAGGCTGACACAGCCGTGTGTTTGGGTACAAGCTGTGTCCTGGGAACTTGGTGTGGCTTGGGCTGAGACAATTGGCTGCTTATTTCTCCCAGGCCAGTCTCCAGCTCTGCTGGGCTGGGTACAGCAGGCATCACCAAGGGAACTGGCTCAAGCAGTGCTTGTGTGTACTCAGGGGTGATTCATGTGTCTGCGCAGATCTCTAAGGGTCTGGGCTGTCCCATTTCTGGGTTGTGACTTCACCATGCCTTTATTCTCCCATTCCTGATTTGTGCCAGCCACCGGTATATGGGGATGCTCTTGGTCCTCAGCTGTACCATGCTGACATCCATGGTTCCTGCCGTGGATGGGCACAAAGGGCTGGTGGTCCCTGTGTCCAGCCTGCTGCTGGGGGAACGGGGGTGTAACTCCAGTCCAGCTCTGCAAGCTGCAGCAGCTCAGGCATTGCCATAGCCTTTCCCAGCTAATGTGTCAGCAAGAAAATGACCATCACCACCGGGGTCAGATTGGATGTGGGAGCGTGGGGTCCCTCCAGGTCAGGGGCAAGGCTCATGGGTGGGAGAGCGTGCGAGAGAAATTCATTGTGCTGGTGGCTGTCAGAGGACTTTGGTCACTGACTGACCTTTGAAGCGTTTTCCCTGCCTGTTGCTTTTGCCTCCCTGGTGGCTGGGGAGCTGCTGGGACATGCCCTCCTTCCTGCTGACGGTGACTGGCACGGCAAAGCTGCTGTTATCAAGGGGACCAAAGCCATGCGACAGAACAAGCCTGCTCCCCTTCTTGCCTCTGCCTGCCTTAACCTGTGCCTGACATCCCTTTCCAGTTCATCAGCCTGCAGGAGAGCGGCCAGCGTGACCCCGAGGGCCCAGGGGACCAGGCCATTGCGCAGCTGTGGCTGCAGCACAGCCTGCAGTGCCACTGCCTGTCAGCGCAGCTGAGGCCGCTCCTGGGGAACCGGCAGTACATCAGGAAGTTCTACACAGGTAAAGAGCAGTGGGCCTTTTCCTTCTTACTAGGAAAATATCTAGCTGGTGGCATTTCCAAGCTGCGTGGGAGTGAGGGAGGACAGCAGAAAAGTTGATTTGCATGTGAGCAACTGGTGTGTCAAACCATGTGGGTGAGAGGGACTCCTTGAGCACCATTTTTTTTCTCCCCAGATACTGCCTTCCTGCTCAGTGACGCCCACGTCACGGCCATGCTGCAGTGCCTGGAAGCTGTTGAGCAGAACAACCCCAGGCTTCTGGCGCAGATCGACCCCTCCATGGTGAGTTGAGGTCCCAGATTTTACATCTGGCTCTCCCCAGGTGCTGACTGGCTATGGCTGCTCCCGCAAGGTCACATTCAGGGCACTCGGAGCCCTTGGACAAGGGGCTGGACTTGGAAGTAGTAAAAGTTGCTCCAAGAGGAGAGGAGAGTAGGGAACTGGTCCTTGTCCTGCCTGCATGACCTGTCAGGGGTCAGGGTGGGAGAGATGGCTGTGTGGAGTGTATAGTGGGGCACCTTGGTTCAGGCTTGCACCAAGGATTTGAGTAGAGGACCTGAGAACCAGTTCCTTGTAAGAGGCACCTTTGAAGCCCTCTCCAACAGTCCCAGGCTTCAGGGTCAGGACTCGGAGCGGCCTGGTCATGAGGGACAGTCACCCTCTGAGGGGATGGGCAATGCCCCAGGACACCTGGGTGCCTACTCCTGCTCATTATGCCCGTGACCCTCTGTGCAGCCCTGTGCCGGCTGCCTCCTCTCCAGAGGAGGGAAACAGCAGCTGCCTTCTTTGCACAGAGCTCCCCAGAGGAGAACAATTAATGAGGCTTCGTTAAATGGGGGCTGTGTTCTTTCAGCTGGCCGGCACGTCACTGCCGTCCCTGTGCGCGTCAGACCGTTCTGCTGGGACAGGAGAGATGTGTGATCGCAGCGCTGAGGGACACGAGAGCCGTCTGCCGGGAGCGCTGGGCTGCCTGGATCATTTCACTGAGAGCCTGGTAATTTCCTAATGGGAGTCTGTCCTGCAGCTGTGAACAAAGAGCTGCTTCCCTTCTGTGCTGCTGTGTTTTTCCCTCCCCACCGTCATGTTCCCAGGGCTGCTCTTTGTGGTTGGTGACCAGGCATTTGCGGGTTGATCCCCTTCTGTTGCTACTCTTTTGACATGTAGCCCCATAGATGCTGATTTATTGATGATGCCACTTCTCAGCTTCCCAGGAAGAGTGACAATCCATCTCCAGTGACCAAGAGTCAGAGCCTGACTGCCCTCCCTGCATCCCCGTGTGTCCCTGCTGCCCCCTGCACACAGCAGCGCTGCTTTGGGTCCTTTTCCAGCCTCCAGCATCCAGCCTCCTCTGGCCTCACAGGTATCAAGGGTGGGCTGGGGAGCTTAGGGTAGACCCAGAAAAGACTTTACCTTTTTATCTGCTTGTGTATTTCTTGGGGTGGATGGGTATGGAAGACTTCTGCCCACGATGGGAGGGAGGGAGAGATTTGCCTGTGGCATGTTGGTGTGAAGCCACAAGCTTATTGCCATAGGATATGTCTCCTTGTGTCCTCCTGCCAGAGTGTGTGAAATCATGCTCCTGCCTCTGTCCAGACAGGAGAACAGTGAGTTCCTGTGGCAGCTCCAACTCCAGCCAGCCCCAGGAGCGCTGCCTGTCCACTCGGTCCTCCTCCTTCAGCGAGGGCAGGTCGCCTGTGGAGCAGCCCGGCTCTGTCACCCGCTTCCACGTCCCCTCACCCAAAGACCCCTTCTCTCCAGCCAGCGAGATGAGCTCCAGCACCACCAGCCAGAGCGAGGATACCTGGGCAGGGAGTCAGGATGATGCCCAGAGTGATGTTAATGACGGGCCGGAGTACCTGGCCATTGGGAACTTGGGACGCCGGGGCCGGGCATGCAGCAGCGCCAGCACCAGCAGCACCAAGAGCAGTAGCTCTAAACTCTTCTCCTCCAGCAGCTCCCAGAAGCTGGACTCAGTATCATCCCTGGGGGAGCAGGGGGCAAGTGGAGGTGGCAGCAGGGGCCTGAGCCTGTTGCGTCGGTCCAGCTTCTCGGAGGGACAGTCGTCAGCTCCACAGGGCATCCTCAAGAAGAGCCACGTGCGCTCGCACTCTGACACCAACGTGACTTCTGGGAAGTTGCACGGTAATGGGACAGCTTTTCTGGGATGGCTTTTGGGTGTGGGAGTCCCTGGTACCAGAAGGCTGGTGCTGGCCACCCGCTTGATTCCATGGATCATGTTGGAGAGAGGGACAGTGGGCAAGTGGTTGGTCTTTTCCCTTGGCTTTTCAGCTCCACACTGGAATGATGGGATGACATCTTGCTTCCCAGAATGCCCTGGAATGGACTGTTACTGGTATTGCCAGCTTTTACCAAAATCTTAGAAAATGGCAGCAATGCCATGGGATCAGCTGTTCTGCTTCCCTTTTGGCCTTGCTTGGCTGGGATATGGGATTGGGGGCCTGGGCTCATCCTACTGGTAGGATGTCGTCCCACTGGTAACCTGCTGGGTTCTCCTGTGGTCTTGAGTGAGTGAATACATAGGGATGGGGAGAGTGGGATGTGAGGGGACAACCAGTTTGTGGGAGTTTGCGCTGGTGCTGCCTCACTGGAGAAGTGGAGGTCCTTGCTGAGTAGTAACCAGTCTGTCTCTCTTTTCTCTCCCTTAATGCTGCCCTTCTCCTCCTCTGTCTGCCCAGGAGGCCTCAGGGATATCACCATTATAATAGAAGATCCAGTGGCAGGTTTGGGAGCCAGTATAACAGCCCTTCATTAGTGATCATTGCATCAAGTTCAGGATTGCCATCAACCCATTAGTGTTCATTTGGAAAACCAAAAAAAAAAATCTTTATTTGCTGTATCCCAGCTGATGCTTTGAAGTGTGGTCTGGTTTATGCATGTGACCTGACTGAAGATCCCAGCTTGGTTTGTGGAAGCAGTGGACCAGACCCGGAAGTGTGTCCAGCTCCCCTGCATGGCGTTAGGGAGTGCTGGCCACCAAGTCTCTGAGCTGTATCCCCTGCTCTTGCCTCCACCCACTGCCTTGGAAGCCGGGAGAGGTTTCATTTCTTACCTAGTGAATAAGGGCTTGCAGCTAAGTAGGCATGGGCTTGAACATCTAATTTTTTATTTCACGGATCTGCGGCACAGGGAGGTTTGATACTGACTGATTTCCAGTGTATGGACCCACAGCTGAGACTCCTGGATGCTCTTTTGCAGAACTGGGCACTCAGACTTCCTGGAGTGGTTGTGTTGGGGTCAGTCCTGCTGAAGAAGACCCTGTTCCTCTGGCCTTCAGGATGGCTTTTCCCCCAAGCAGAAATGCTGGGGTGCTGCCATCCCTTTGCCCCACATGCAGAAAAAGTCAGCAGCTCAAAAAAGTGGGCTGTTTTGTTTTGCACCCACTGAACAGCGGCACTGGAATTGCCGAGCTCACGTCTGGGTACTCTGTGTTGGAGAAGGCACCTCCCTGGGGGTGATGGGTGTTCAGAGAGATGTGTCCAGCCCTGTGTCCTGCTCCAGCAGATGATGCTGAGCACTGCCTTGCTTTACCCTTCAGCAGTAGGCTCTGCTGTATGTGGCATCTCCCAGGCATCCACCCCATTAGGTGATTTCTGTGTTGAGGTGGCTGCAGGACACTCTGTCAGGCTGAAGTGAGTAGCTGTGAGAGTTTCCTACCCTGGCAGGTCTCCTTTGTCTCCCAGCCTGTGGTGTGGGTTGATCCCAGGCTCCATCCTGGTGACTGCTGCTTCATGGCCTTGACAGGGAGAGGCTGGTATTGGTGGGCTCAGGAACCTCCAGCCACATCAGAATTATGGCACAAAGCTGGGAACAAAAGTGAGCAGGAGGTTGAGAGGACAGGGTTGCCCTTCTGCTATGCTCAGGAGGTCAGCTGGCACCTGCCCTGTATCCAGAGCAGTATGCTCCTGTCCCACTCCAGGCAGGGTGTTTTCAGTCTCCTTCAGCAGTCCTCTGTCACCCAGCCACGCCATCCAGGTGCTCCCTGGGGCCATGGCTCTCCACAGAGCACCACCTGTTCTTGGTCCCCGGTCAGGCCAGCTCCTGGCAGTCTCCACTGGCTCAGTCTGGCAGGGAGTTGCACCACAGTGCGTGCGTGGGGCAGAGCCCTGCCCACAGCCCGTGTAGGTCACCTTGAGCACTGCACCCAGGCTCCTGCGCCGTGTGTGTGGAGCCCTGGCTTACAGAGGAGCAGTAGCATGTCCTTCAGATGCCTCCTTACACTGGTGTCCAGGCTGCTTTGCAGGGCAGGGACCCCCACAGATCCTTTGGCTGCTCACATTTCCCTGTGTCTCCTGTTTTCTCTTCTGGGGGATAACTATGCCCTTGGAGATGCTCCATCAGCAAGAAAGGGCTGCAAGAGGTACTTGCTGGAGCCTGTTGTGTCCCCCAGCTCTACTTTGGGGTAAACAGAGGAAGGCTCAGAACTCGACTGTTCATGGCTCTCATGATCTTCTCTCCTTCATTCCCCTTCTCCTGCCTGAAATGCCTTTCTAGTTTTGTCTCCTCCTGGGCTTGCCCTCAGCTGTGGCATGGAGCAGGAAGAGTCTCTCTTTATTTCCATCCATTCGTGCCTGTGTGTGTGATGCCGAGCCCCTTTCATTTCACCCTGTGCAGTGGCTGAGTGCCTCTGAGGTACTGAGGTCTGCCTGGTGTCATCTTCCCTTCCAGAGTCCCATGGTGATCCCAGTGGAGGTGGAGGGCCGGTCTCTGCTTCCACGCACAGCAGTGACCTGAGCACACCCAGCTCCCTCTACATGGAGTATGGTGAGTACAGCCAGTCTCAGAGGTGTCACTCCATGGGCTGCAGTAGCCTCAGCTGCTGGCGCTTGCTTGTTGGATGCTGGCTGGGTGCTGGCAGGGCTTGGTGGCATGGAGATAGCAGGTTCTTTTATCATACCTGTGTCTCTTGCTTTTCTAGACTCTGGACAATACCTGAGTTCGGGGGAAGGGATGTTCAGGAGACCTTCAGAAGGGCAGTCCCTGATCAGCTACCTCTCTGAGCAGGACTTTGGCAGCTGTGCAGACCTGGAGAAGGTGAGGGAAGCGGCAGCAGCCTGTGTGCATTGGAGAATGTATTTTACTGCAGGTTCAGGGATACTTCCTTATGTGGGGAAGATAATTCCATGGTGTTGCCTGCTGTAGAATTGTGCACAGAACTCCAAGGTTGAGCTCCTCAGCAGTGTATGGTAGCTGGGATCTGCCCATCCGTCATACACGTGGCAGCTTTGCAAAGTTAGGGTCTCTCATGGCTGTGTGCTGACTCCCCCAGAGTGGATGTGTTGCACATCCTCTTTGTAGGATGCCTCTTGTGTTTTGTGAGTATTCGGATGCCCAAGAAGGCTTTGTTTTCTAGGTCCTCATAGAAGAGTTGTATTTTACAGGGCTGACAGAGATTAACGTCTTTCACCACCATCCATGAGTAATAAGCTCTTTCATGTCATAGGAAGGGAACAAAATTTTACAAAGTCTTCCTAGTTTGTCCAAGGCATAGTCTTGAATGCTTGTGCTGTTGCAGGAGAACGCCCACTTCAGCATCTCAGAGTCCCTGATCGCTGCCATTGAGCTGATGAAATGCAACATGATGAGCCGGCAGCTGGAGGAGGAGGAGGAAGACAGTGACAAGGAGATCCAGGAGCTTAAACAGAAGATTCGCATTCGGCGCCAGCAGATCCGCACCAGGCACCTGTTCCCTACCTGCCAGGAGATGGGCTCAGACAGTGGGTGATGTGTTTTGGGCTCATCAGCTAGTGGGATGTGGGTTTTCTGTCCATTGCCTATCCTATAGCTGCCTGCCTTCCTGCCCATTCCTTGGAAACAGTTAAATTGCTACCAAGGTGCTGCCAAGATTTGTGAAGCTGCTGCTATTGAAGACCATAATGTGACAGATATCATCCACTGATAACACTGCTGGCAGGTTATGGAATGAGTTATGCTGAGTTATGGAATGTAATTTCATTTTGAACCCATAGTGTTTTCCATCCTTGAGCTCCATCCCTCCCTTCCCTGGCCGTACCTGGCTATCCCCTTCTCCCATAGCTGTCAGTGACCCTTCAGAGCACTTGCACTGATGATCTGGCTGTGATGCATTTCTCCCAGGTCTGATGGCGACAGACAGCGGGTCCCAGTTCAGCTCCCATGGCTCCATGCGGCTCTCTGACTCTGGCTCTGCGGAGGATGTGGAAGAGTACGAGATCCGAGGTAGGAGGAAATGGCTGTGTCGGCTTCTTTCATAGAAACAGACTTGTTGGTGTGGCTGTGTTGGGGTCAGTCCTGCTGAAGAAGACCTTGTCCCTCTGGCCTTCAGCATGGCTTTTCCCAAACAACTGCCTGAATTGAGTATAAGCAGAGCAATCAGTTTCTCTCATGTGGTGGCATGATTTTCCTTCAAAATCTTCTGTAACCCTGTCACATTCTGTGCCTCTGGCTGATAGGTGGTTTCCATTTTGTTGCCTGGTACACACATTTCAGTGCCTGTCACAGTTAGAGAGGTGGGAGAGCTGCCATCGTGCTCTTCTCCTCCCCAGGCAGAAGGAGCCATAGCTCTGACCACTTACCTCTTGGAAGATGGGTTCTGGTCACATCCCGACCTGCAAAACTTGTAGTCTCTGCTCCTGGCAGCTTGGGTGGCTGAGCTTATCACCCACAGGAGACCAGCCTGAGTCCCTGGGTATTCATTTCCTTCAGAGCCTTGTTCATCCTCTGAAGTGGATAGCTTACTTCTCAGCAGTACCTCCATCTCTCTTACTTTAAAAAGAAGATGGAGTTGTCCAGTCTTCAGCTTTAAACTTTTTGTGTCCTGACTATTGACAGCAACCTCACCTTTCAGTCCCTGAGGGTGAGGTTTTGGGCTCAGTTTTGTAGCCCATGAAGGAGTGTGTGAATTCAGTTCCACGCTGTCCTCGTGTGAGTGCTGCTCTTGTTTTATGCCCTTTCTCTCTGGCCTGGCCGAAGCACTGAAGTCAACTGTTTTGTCATCACCGTGTCATACAGATGGTAACGATGGATCTAACCTGATTCAAATGTCCAAGAACGGCCTCTCAGTGTCAATGGCTTCCTTGTTCTCAGGTACCCTGCAGTGCTCCCCCGGGCACGCGCGCGTGTGTGTGCAAGGTGTGTGTGTGTGTGCACGGGCACACTTCTCTGAAATCTGCCGGGTTTCAGAACTGGGAATTAGTTCCAGTACCATCCAGATATCAGCAAGAAAAGCTGTGGCAGGATGATGTGGCAGGATGGAGTAGAGTGGAGGCAGAAGAGTTCTGCTGTGGGCTCCATCCTCCAGGGCATTTTGCCGTGCGGTATTTTGGATGTATCAGAAATGCCTGCTGTGGTGAAGATCTGTCTTGCCTGGAGTAGGACTTCACAGGGCAATGACACAGCTTTGTGGCTCTGTAGGTGTTGAAGGCTGAGCCTGGGCTGAATGAGAGCAAAGTCCTCTATGATATGGGGCCAGGTCTCCATCCCAAGTGCCTTGAGGAGCATTACGCTGCTTGACTTGGCAGAGCTGGCATGCCATAGCTTTGATCTGAACCACAGCCAGCCCTTCCTGTTCTGCTCAGACTTGACTTGGAGTGGAATCCTTCTAGAAAGAAGTTCTGGAGGGAGAAGTAGTGAGATCAGACCGGGCACAGGCAGTTTGTTCGTGCTGGAGGCCCTAAGCACTGGGATCACATGCAGCTTAATGTTTTTATTGTTTACAGTAGTACTAGGTAATCCTTCTGGTCTGCTGGCTGTGTTGAAATAACCTTCATGTGCTCCCTATTTGCTTTAGCAAGGGAACAGCCTGCTGGGCTGCTGCTGATCTCTCCTGTCAGGTGTTCAGCACCAGCACATTGCTCCTGCTGGATTTGCTGGTGCTCAGATCTTTCCTATCAGCCCTGCTGAGTTCACAGACCAGGCTGTGATCCTGGCTGAATCTGGCACATGGGGTGTGAGGTGATGTCCTTAGATTTGGGGACTGTTCACAAGCCTGGGGATAGCGTTGGCAGCAGAGATGTTTTGGGCAGCTAATGAGGATTTGGGGAGTGTTTGCAGTTAATGTTAGGAAGAGAGCGGTGTCAGGATCTCAGTGCTAGCTCCTGTGGAAGCCTAGGATCAGATTTGGCTCCCTCTGCTTTCCCTGAGACCATGTTTCAGGTCTGACCATGTCTCAGTGCCTGAGTGTGCTGGCTCTGCCTCCCCATAGCACCTGGCCCACGCTGTGCTATGTGTGCCCCCGTTTCCTTGTGTTTGTTGTGGTCAAGGACCATGCGGGACCTTCCTGCCCAGAGCAGAAGGCACCAGAGCATGGCAGGTCTGGCTGGCACAACCTTGGTGCCCTACAAGGTTGTGAATTCCTTGTTTTCTGCAGCTAGAATTCAGTTTGCATGATGTGGATATGTGGATTCCTTAACATCAGGATGCCTTCCTGTGCCTGTTTCAGCAATGGATGTCAAACAATGAAGGTCAAGCATCCAAGCTGAATTTCAGTAGTGTGAGTCTGTAAATTTGCAGGACTTGCTCCCTTTGTTGCTCGGGCAGTCCTGCTCTCTGTAGGAAAGCTTGGGGCTGGGGGACACTCTCTGCTCAGCCTGTGATTGCCTTGGCTCACAGGCTGTGATTCCCTTGGTCTCAGCGTGCAGTTGGTGCCTGGCTGGGATCATGTGGGCTCTCTGCAGATTTGTGTTAGTCAACCTGCTTGGGGTACAGGAGCAGGGACCCTGAGCTGTGCCTCCCCATGCCAGGCACTGGGGCAGGGGAAGCTACAGGTCACTGCAAACCATTCCTAGAGCTCCCCAGAGGTACAAAACAGGAGACCTGCGGGGATGAAGGTTGTGGCTTTGGCCACTCTTCTGTCCTGACCTATAGTACTTTCCCCTTGCATGCCCTCTTCCCTTTTCTGGGAGTCTTATCTGCCATGAAGCAGGGTTTCTGTCTGCTTCTGTCTGCGTTGTACAACTGGAAGTGTCCTGACATAGGGGTCTTCTGCTGTTGAGATGAATTCCCGGTTAGGGTTGACCCTGCTGGAGTGAAAGAGAGATGAATGGTGCGGGTACCACTGGGTACTGCCTGCTACTGGAGCTGCAGGGCAGCCCAGGGCACTTTGGGAGCAGATGGAGGGGTGGAGGGAGTAGAACTCCAGTGTCCTGCACCTTATCTTGGACCCCTCCCTCCTCAGGAAATGAGTCTGTGACCTCTGCAGAGGGCTGGCCTCATGGCTGCCGGCTCTTTCTCTGCAGGGATGCTGGTGTGTCTGGGAAGTGCTGGGCACAGCCTGCCAGCCCTGGCTGTGCAGTCACTGACAAGCTGTGGCATGGCCAGTGTCTGATCTTAGAGGCTGCAGTCAAGTAGGGAGAAGGGCTCTGCATCCCATTGCTAATCCCTTCCAGCATCTATACTGTGTGTAGAGAGCTACTAAACCTTCTTGCTAACCCTGCAGTCCTGCCCTCCAGGCTCCTGTGTGTGTTCTGTTTCAGGCCATGTCACTGCTAGGACTTGGTGTGTGACCTGTACCAGCAGCCACTTGTCTCCCCCAAACCTCAGGCTGGCTGTTAACAGCATCCCACCATGCCTTTCCCTTGTAATTCCGACAGCCAACCGATTAGACTGCACCCCTCCTTGCTGCTCAGTGCCACTGGTAGAAGCTGATGCTGTAGTTCACGTGCTTTTGAACAGCTTGATGAGTTTTACCTTGAAGCTTTGGTTTGAAATGAGTGTATCCCCCTGCTCTGTCCCATCTGTTCCACCTTGTCTGTTTGTGATTCAGATGCAGACATCAAGAGGAACCCAGACTCCAGCAGGAAGTCCTTTCTCTCCTCAGACTCCATGTACGTCTTAAACCTCATGGCAACACATCTTGGTACCACATTCTCTTTCCTGCCCAACTCTATTCTTCCATGTGCATCAGTTTTGCACTGGAGTGGACATTCCTCCCTCCCTCCCTCCGTGGGGACCCCTCTGCTCGTGTGGTGAAATACAAAGCTATGTCCATGGTTGGCATCTGCTTGGGTAGATTCATACTGGTAGAGCACTTGTTTTTGGCTTACACAGACACTGGCTGTCACTTTGCAGCTTCCCCTGCAAACGGGCACAGGTTTTGCTAAGTGAGTTAAGTTTTGTTCACCTTTCTGAACAGCTTGTGGTACCATTAGCTAGCTTTGCTTGGGGGCAGCTGCAAAGACAGAAATCAATCACGGGTATTAATTTTAAGCCTGTGTAGCAATGCAGAATTAAGATACCAGAATTGAAGGGAGGCTCTTTGGCTTGAGCTGGGACTGGCATGGGGCTGCAAGGAGGGCACAGCTGTGAGATCCAGTACTAACAACTTCTTTGCTGTCTAGATCCCACTCCTTCCTCAATTCAAACTCAGCAGAGGCTGTAGCCATGGGCTTGCTGAAGCAGTTTGAGGGCATGCAGCTCCCAGCTGCCTCTGAATTGGAGTGGCTGGTCCCCGAGCATGACGCCCCACAGAAGGTAAGGCTGTGAGTTCCTGTCACTGATTGTATTTATCTTCCCTGAACCCCTGGCTTCAGACCACTGCTGAGGGGGGCTTTGCTTGTCCCAGTGCTCCCTTTGTGGAGCTGGAGGAGGAGGGGGTTTGTCTGGGCTTTGGAGATGGATGCAGACAAGCAGGGTTGTGCCACTGCAGCTTCCCACAGCAGTGTCCAAATCCCTGGGGACAGCCATTCTTCATCCCCCAACTGAGCTGGAGGAGCAACTCAGTGCCTGGCAGTTTACCAGAGGGCTGCAGTTGCAGGTTTCTGGCAGTCCAGCCAGGTACACTGTCTTTGCAGTGCAAGGTAGGGATCTGACCCTCTTGCCTGCCTCTCCCAGCTCCTGCCCATCCCTGACTCTCTGCCTATCTCTCCCGATGATGGAGAACACGCCGACATCTACAAGCTGAGGATTCGGGTGCGCGGAAACCTGGAGTGGGCCCCGCCACGACCGCAGATCATCTTCAATGTTCACCCAGCCCCAGCGTAAGGACCCGTGTGGCTGGGGGCTCTCAGGGGACCTGCCCTTTCCATCCCTTTTCCATCAACACTAAGGTTGCTTATCCTCTGGTTGCTGGTTGCTTGTTTCCCTGCTCTGAGCCTGGTAAATCCATGGTAGTCACCACTGTGAGATGGTGAGATGGAGCCGGTACCTGGGGTTAGTGCCTTTGGTGTGACCCGGGACACAGCAGGGCTTTTTCCCTTGGATGTGTTGTCCACATAAACCTCCCAGGCTTGTGCCAGTACCCATCTTCTGGTGCCAGATACCATCAGGGCTGGGTCATGCCTGTTGTCTTCTGTCTCTGGGCAGGAGGAAGGTGGCTGTGGCCAAGCAGAATTACCGGTGTGCAGGTTGTGGCATCCGGACTGATCCTGGTGAGTGCTGGGAGCCTGACCTGTAGCTGGAGATTGGGAAGAACCTGCAAACAAGTGGGAAGATGCTGAGTGAGTGGGTGGTGGTAGAGCTCAGCACAAGGTCACTGAGGCAGTGCTGCACTGCCTTTGCCAGGTCTGCCTGCATATTAGTGTGCACCATCCACAGAGGAGCCTCATCTTCCATAAGGTCACAGAGCTGGTGGAGGCAAAGAGCAGCCAGCCTGTCCTTTGGAGGGCATTTCAGATCTTGACTCTTGTAAGGCAAAGTCCTCTGCTGGTTCCTCAAGCTCCCAGCAGGTTCTGCAGCTGCAGAGCTCTTCCCTGAATATCTAGGTAGATGTGGCTGCATGAGACAGGACTACTGGTGCCAAAGGCTTTTGCAGTCAGAGGGTGCTTGCAGACCCCAGTGCTGAGCACTCTGGGCTGGAGGAGATGGCAGCAAGGCAGAGGTCCTTGCTTGTTGGAAATGCTGAGCAGTGTTGGGAGTGCAGCATGTGGCTGTGCAGAGCCCGTGCCTGGGCTGACCTGCCTGTGTGCCTGGGTTTGGCCAGATTACATCAAGCGGCTGCGCTACTGCGAGTACCTGGGCAAGTATTTCTGCCAGTGCTGCCACGAGAACGCCCAGACCGTCATCCCCAGCCGCATCCTGCGCAAGTGGGACTTCAGCAAGTACTACGTCAGCAACTTCTCCAAAGACCTGCTGAGCAAGATCTGGAGTGACCCACTCTTCAACGTGCAGGCTATCAATCCTGCCCTGTACCAGAAAGTGAAGGCGCTCAACCAAGTGCGGGTAAGACCCTTCCCGTACCTTCCTGAGTGGGGTTTGGGTGGAGGTGGGTGGCTGCCAGCTGTAAACTGTATTTCAGGGAAGCTGGGGAGAAGCAGATATTTCAGTTTTGGAGGTTTAAAACCTCATCACTATGTCTTTCCATTCACTTCTTATTTCTTCAGTGACATAGGAATGTCAAAAGGAATTTCTGGCTGGTATCCAGCTGGGCTTCAGTTTATCTCCTGGAGCACATGATGATGGTTGTGCTGGACTTGCCTTTTCCTTTCCTTATTGGAAACAGGAGAGCAGCAGCTTAGGAGCAGCAGTTATTTCAGCAGCACAGGGAATGGGGCAGACCTGCTCGGCCAAGGACTGTGCTCTGTTTACTGATTCTTTGTCCCCCGTTCCTCTGCAGCTGCTGCGAATCCAGCTTTTCCACATGAAAAACATGTTCAAGACGTGTCGGCTAGCTAAAGAGTGAGTCCTGGGCTGTTTTGCTGTCCTGGTTCTGTCCCCTGGCAGTTTGCACTGGAAATCTGTGCAGCCTGTGCATTGAGCAGTGGGGAGAGAGGGGAGTGGAGGGGGAGAGAAAGCATAAGGAGTGGAGAGAGGCATCTTACTGGAGTCACTTTGCTCTGAGCCCTGGTTTCTCTGTCCTTGCAGCCTCCTGGACTCCTTTGACACAGTGCCTGGCCACTTGACAGAGGATTTGCACCTCTACTCCCTGAGTGACTTCAGTGCCATCAAGAAAGGGGACCTGATGCCTCGCCTGACAGAGCTCCTGAAAGCAGGCAGCCTACACATTGACAAGTGCATGGTAAGGCCTCTTCTCTTGCCTCCTGCATGGCTCTGCACCCTGGGGAGCAGGCTTTGCTGCAAAGATAGCTGATGGGGAGGCTTTGGTGTGCAGGGCAGCCACCAGATTAACTGATTCAATGCTAACTCTTCCTGCCTGCTTCGTAGAACTCCTACCCAGCAGAAATGGGATATTTGCTACCCCATTTTGGCTCTCCCCCACCCCTGACACAGGTTGATCAGCCTTCCTGTGCTCCATTCTGGGGAAGGGCTGTCCCACACGGTTAGAGCAGGGCACTGTGTCCTGCTGTCTTGCTCTACTCTACCTTCTGCCCTACTTGCCAGGGAGAAGAACATTTAGCTGCTCTTTCCTCATCTTTTCTCCTTCCAGCTGTGCCAAGCCAAAGGCTTCATCTGTGAGTTCTGCCAGAATGAGAATGACATCATCTTCCCCTTTGAGCTCAACAAGTGCAGGACATGTGAAGGTGAGACTCTGGGGAAAAACAGGGAGAGGGCAGACCCTGGGGCCACCAAGGTCTGCTTTCAGTTTGAGTGGCATTTTGCTAGCAAGAGGTACAGAGCCGTAGCCATCCAGAGCAGAGTGCTGCTGTGCATGGCCTGTGTCTGCAACATGTTATCACAGCAGCAGATACGCATTGTAACAGTGTTAGCTGGCATGGTGAAGCATGTAGGTCCCCTCCTGACCACGCGGTGAGCTGCCTGCCCTGGCAGCAGTGGGCAGTCAGGCTGTGATTGCAGTGAGCAGGTGTCTGGGAGCCCTGGCTTCCCTTCTGCTATGGTTATAGGACAGGCTGCAGCCTGCACACAGCTCCCTTGCCCCTGCTTGGATGGCTGGAGCTGACCTTGCAGAACAGAGAGAGCCTGAAGGCTTTATCTCTGTGCGCTTCCCACCTGCTAAGAAATCCCTAGGCCCCTTCAGGAGACATCCTTGATAATGCCCAGTATTAATGGCTGAGTTGAGCTTGGCCCTGCATCTTGGGACCAGCCTCTGACCTGGCTTAAAATGGCTCCTGACAACATGCAAGCCTTGGTTTGGCAGGCGCAGTGCCAGAGAAAACTTGGGGCAAAGTCACTGTTTCCTTGGAGTATCAGGAAAGCTTGGGGAGGGACGTTTTACAGAGCAGAAAACCTCCCTCCTGTGCTTCCAAAGTTGTGTAAGCTAGTGCAGGGACCTGGGGTGTGGAGTATCAGGCAGTCTATCAGCTGTGCTCTCTCTCACAGAGTGCAAAGCCTGCTACCACAAATCCTGCTTCAAATCCACCCGCTGTCCTCGGTGCGAGCGTCTCCAAGCCCGGAGAGAGCTGATGGCCAAGCGGAGCATGGAGTCCTACATCTCGGACTACGAAGATGAGCTGGAGCAGCTGGAGGCAGTGGCAGCCACATGAGCATCTTGCAGCCAAGGAGCAGATCATGGGTTTATTTATGTGTGTGGCCTTCATCACCAGAGACTGAGCCACACAGGCTGAGGAGGACTGTTGGGAGGCCTGGAGCACTGTCTTGAAGGAATCTCTTTTCTCCCATGCAGTAGTGCTGGGCTTGGAAAGGAGCATATTCCATCATGTGGATCTGCTCCAGGTACTGCTCCCACTCCCTGATGCCTTTGCTTGGGGGGAGGCATGCCTTTGCTTGGGGGGGGGCAGCTGCTCCTGCCTGTCCTGCAGGCAGAACAGGGACCTTTTCCAAGCAGTTGTTCATGCTGGACTAGGCAGGGCTGTGCTGTCCATCCCTGTGCCCTGCTCTGAGCCAAGCAGGGTCCCCTGAAGGGTCAGCACTTTCTGTTTATCAGCTGTATACTAGGAAGCTCTGGCTACATCTGCTCCTTGGAGGAGAGAATCAGGTCTCAGTCCTCTGATCCTGCATTCTGCCTCTGGGGATTGTGTGCATGGAGGGAGGGTGGGGTTTGGGGTTGGTTGTGCATTTAACAGCTCCCTTTCTCAAATGTGCTGTGGAGAGCAGTTGCTCTCCAGAATCAAGAGCAGAGGAGGTGGCAATTATGAAAATGCCAGATTTCCTTGTGCTGCAGAGGGACATTGCCCCTGGAGCAGCTGCACAAGTGGACACGCTCATGGACTTTTGGCAGGCAGATCCCCATGGCTCCATGGATATCTGCCTCCATGGGATACAGTGAGGCTTCTGACCCTACTCCCTCCTCATGCTGCCAGTCTATCGTACCAGGGAGAATTGTCCTCCTTTAAGGATGACATGGGACCTCACTCTGGTGGCACCAGGACCTGCCTTGTGTGGAGCTGCCTTTCTGCCCGAGACCTTTCAGGATGCAGGTGAAGGCTCAGCCCTCCAGCTGCATCCCCAAGCCTCTGTCTCAGTTTGTTGTTTTAGGTGTGTTTTTTTTTTTTTTTTTTAATCGGCTGGATTTGGTTTTATTTTTTTAATGTGGTTGTTTGTATTTTTAACTGTCTGTTCCCCCTCAAGGAGGTGCTGCTTGAAATGCCTCCTTAGGGGGCATGTGATCTGCTTGGGACTCACCAGTATAAATCTCCAGGGCTGTCCTGCTCCTGGTTCCTCACCCCTGGATGGAGCTGGTTCCTTCTCCTAGCAGATCTGCTTCCCTTGAGAGGGGAGGGGTCCCTGAGCCAGGCAAAGCATTGAAGCTTCCCAGCTGCACTGTGGTGGGATGGTCAGGCAGCCTGCTTGCAGTAGGGTTACCCAGGGGAGAGGGGTTTGGCACTGGGCTGCCAAGGACTGGTTCCTCGCTGACGCAGAGCCACCTGCCACGAGTGACAGCTCTGCAGGGTCAGGGTCAGACCCAGTGGGACAAGGTGAGCTCTGTGCCCAGTTGAGGAGGTGCCTCTGCATCATGGGGGGATGCTTCAGCACGTCCAGCACCACCTCAGCATGGGTGGCATGTGGGGTGTTAGGAAGGGTGGTGTGGCCTGTGTACGTGCAAGGAGGGTGTTGAGGGACCAGAGAGCAATGCACTGGCAGGAGGCCTCGAGGGGCAGTGGCTCTTTCAGGACATGCCCTGACTCGAGGCTGGGACATGACCCCTTGTGGGCTCTCCCTGTGGGGGTGGCAGGGCTGGGGAGAGGGGAAGAGGCTGGGACCAGGAAAGGTGGCTGCAGGGCTTGCTGCTGGGGGCCAGGCTGCTGCACAGCAGTATCTCTCCCCCGCCTGCAGCATCCTGTCAAAGTCCTGGAAGTGGGGTTCAGTTCCCCACTTGCTCCCCTGAGGTTTTTGCTGCCTTGTGTCTTGTTTCTGCTTGTTTTCCCCAGCAGAGCAGCTGCTCTTCTGCTCACTCTGTCTGTGCAAGCCCTGGGGCTGCCAGATGCTGGTCTGCCTTGGTCTTGCCTGTCCCCAAGCTTAAGCCAAGCCCTCCTGCTGCTGCTCAGACCTGGGAACCCCTTCCCTGGAGTTGCCTAAGCAGCACACCTCCATCCACCCTATTTTGTTTGAAGCACTTTAATGTCATGGGACAGCAGCCAAGAGGCTGCCAAGATCCCTTTCTCGAAGCACTGAGTACTTTTAGAGAAGAGAGAAGGAATTCTGGCTTAGTTATGGTTTCCACCCTCCGCCATGGACTGTCTGCAAGCAGCAGGACTCACAAACCTGGCAGAGGTCTCCAGGGCAAGATTGTGCCCAGCACTGACACTGCTGCCCAGCACTGACCGCTACAACTAACACTGGAACTGGCCAAGACACGGAGCTCTTGGGGAGGGAGAGCTGGGGGCTGCCCTGGCTGTCAACTGGAGCCCTCATAACGGGATTATTATTGCACAGCACAGCAATTAAAATGCCGTCCTTAATAAACTAAGTTAATAAGGAGTCTGGTTGCATTGTGACATTGTTTCAGGTGGGGTAATGGTGTGTATCCCACCTTGAGGTGATGGGGCAGGCAGGGAGTGCTGCTGACGGCCAGGAGGAGTGGAAGGGACAGCTTGTGCAGCTGGTGATGCATTTACAGGGAGGTTATTGTCATGACCCCTTGACTAATTCATCTGGTTTGTGGCCTCTCCCTGCAAACTGCCCACTGGACTCAGGGCAAGAGGTCCATGCCAGTGAGTGAGGGGCTCTCTGTAATGCCTGTCCCCTTCCAGAGCCTGCCTCTGCTGCTGGCAGAGGGGCCCAGGGGCCTGGCCTTGGCTGCCCTGCCTGTGCTTGCATCCCCCTTCCCCGCCGCCCGACTCTCCCTTCGCAGCAGTGTTGTGCATTTCCCCATAAACATAATCAAAGCAGGTAATAGAAACTGTAAACTTTAAAACAACTGTTGAAAGATGTGTCTCACAGCCTAGCGTTGGCTCCACAAGGAGCCTCTTCCTGGGGGCTTTTCCCTAGAAACACCTTGCTCAGCCCAAATCTCAGCTGTGGTTACCAGCAGCAGTGGTGACCCAGGCTACTCCTGAGGACAGTGGTTGTATAAAAGGCTTCTGGCAGGCACAGGCCTACTGAAGATGGGCTCTCACAGCTGCCAGCAAACCTGTCACAGCAGGAGGTTTCAAGCAGCTGCCCCAGCGTGGCAGCTTGAGCAGCAGGTGATGGCAGAGACCCACAAAACCCTGGAGCTTGCTGCTGCTACAGGGAGCCCTTCAACATCCTGGGGTGATCCCTGCCCTGGGTGACCCCTGCAAGCTGCAGCTTGGCAAAGGCACATGTGCCCCAGCACAGAGGGTCACTGGGAGTGTGTGGGGGCGTAGCGACGCTCAAACTGGTCCACATCGAACTTGCGCTTGCAGCCGGCGTAGTTCATGTAGCGAATCTTCCCAAAGACGGCCCGCTCCGCCCAGCCCTGGTCGTGAATGCCACAGATGGACCACAGGCAGCCTGCCGGGCACAGGGACAAAGTGTCAGCTCTCCCCCTTGCTCGGAGACACCCAGAGAGCAAGTGGGACATGGGTGCAAAGCAGGATGGGCTGGAGTTGCCTGCAGAGAGCCCCCACTGCAGCCTTGGCCATCACAGCTAAGGCCTCCCCCTCCGTGCCCCCATCCTGCAACTTGCCTACGTATCCATTAGGGTCCCTCCCATCCAGCTCATAGCGGTCATTGAGGTAGATGGCAAACTGCAGGGCCTCCTCAGGGGAGTGCGTCCACTCCAGGATCTTCTTGGCCCAGTACATCCGCAGGAAGCCGTGCATCTTGCCCTCCCGGACCATCTGCAGCTGTGGGGATAGGGACAGCCACAAAGGTCAGTCTGTGGCAGGTCACCTCTGCCCCTTGGAAAAAAGCTCAGCATTTTGTGGGGAAGATGTAGGGCCGTACCTGGGCAGCATTCCAGAGTGGGTCATGTGTGGTGCCCTGCTCCAGCTCCTGCAGACTGTAGAGATAAGGCCTCTTGTCTTTGGCATGGAGCTTCAGGGTGGTTTGCGCCCAGTCATAGGCACCTGTGAGCAAGAGATGAGGAGCAACACTGAGCAACCTGTTCTGCAGGGTCCTGAGAACCAGGCTACTGAGGGTACTGTGCCCTGGAGGTACCAGTCTTGAAGAGGGCACTCACCAGCTGCTGTCCTACCTCTAGAAGGGACCAAATGATGGGACATTAGTGCCCCCACAGCCCTTCTCCTAGCAGAAATGGGATTGCCAAGTTGGAGTGACCAGTTGGGTACCCAGCATGGCCCACGTGACCCAGGATGTTACCCTGAACACTGTCGTAGTTCTCATTGTAGTAGCAGAAGTTTTCAGCCAGCTCCCGCCGCACCACAGCCTCCTCCACGAACGCATCCACCGAGTCCTTGTACGTGCGCCGGTGCTTCTGCACCTCCAGGATGGCTCGTTGAGTGGAAACCTGGCCTGGGGACATGGGGAAGGAGCAAATCAGGCTGCTGGTCCAAGCCACAATGCTCAGTCCTGCTGCAAAGGGGGAAGCCTTGGACACTCACCGAAGTGAAGCCACGGGGACAGGTTGCTGAGAGCCGCCTTGTTGGGATCATTCCTGTGGGTGCTGAAGGATTTCAGACGCTCTGCAATGAAGGACTTCAGCACAGCCAGCCCTGCAGCTGTGCCAGGGGTTGCCCACTCCACCTCCTTTACGGTGTGGTCCACCTGTAAGCTGGAATAACAGGCCTCCCAAGCGATGGGCTGGGCGGCAACCAAGCAGTGAGTGCATCTGCAGAATCTTTTCAGCGAGGGCTGCCCTGAGTGTTATGTCCCCAGCCAGCAAGTCCCCAGCCCATGCCAGCCTCCTCCTCTTAACTAGCCCTCTGCATGGCAGAGATGTGGGAACTGAATGAATGAGGTGGGAACCTCCCTTTCCCCAGGGCATCCTCATCTCTACACCATCTGTGTGTGACCTCAGGCAGGTCACTGTCCTCATTCCCTGCCAACCCCTCCCAGGATCAAAAAGTATCTGTGAAGCACTCTGGGACCAGCCTGTGAATGGGTTTGGAGTGTCTCCTGCTGGTACCTCTGCTGGGCAGGAGGGAGAATGTGGGTGACGAACAACAGGGGGAAACTCAGTGAGGAACTCAGGGAGCTGAGCATGGATCTTGCCCCGGATGGTCCTGGCGCTGTACTCCTGTTTGGGGGAGGCGACCCAGCAGGGCACGATGTTGTGGGCATCAACCTGGGAAGCAAAGCCGTGGAGAAAGGTGTGAGAAGAAAACAGTCCTGACAACATGGCACACATGCTCTCTGCTCAGGTCACTCCAGTGCACAAGACACAGGAGACAAGTTTGTCCCACATTTCACCAGCCAGAGTGTTCCATTCCCAGAGTGCTGGCACCCACCTGTGCAAATGGCACATCCTCCGGCAACCGTTCCCTGACGTCCTCCACCCACTGCCGGGGGAGGCGGAGGGGATTGAAGTCTGTCACCAGCCCACCCACGCCATGCTCCACCACAAACGTGGGCAGCACGTCCTTGGCATAGCCCAGCAGCAAGTGGAAGGAGATGTTCAGCTCTGCACACTCCTGCAGTGACAAGAAAATGGCTGTGGGACTGTTCATGGCTCCGGAGACCCCACCCCACCATAATCTCCTGAAAGGATGGATCTGCCTCCGCCCCTCCCCAGGAGCCCTGTCCCACCCAGCTCGGACATCCCCTGGCTGTACCTCTGCCACCTCCTGCAGGCCCCTCAGCATGAACCTGTAGTGGCGGATGGTGGCCTCCAGGAATTTGGGCACCACGCAGAAGCAGACATGCAGAGGCAGCTCCTGTTTGAGGGCCAGGCGCTGGGCATAGAGGAAAGCCCAGTTATCTGGGGGGAGAGTACACAAGACAGCGTCAGGAGGGTCCTTCACTGACGGGCTGGGGATGGGGTTTCACAGGAAGTTTCCCCCCACACCTCCCTGTAGAGAGTGGGGCCAGCTCCAAAGTTACCGAAGGGAGGAACCAGCGCTTTTACCACCCATGGGAGCCCCTTCCACCAGCTGGTTCGCACCTTGCACTCGCTGATCCCGGCACATCCAGTAAAGGATGCACCGAGCACCATCCTTCAGGTCCGAGCCCTGCGAGATAAGGCGAACCCGCTTTTTGTTGTACTTGAACTCTCGAACGGATGGGGCCGCCCTCCGACGGGCCTCCTGTATCGCCTCCTCTTCCTCCGTCCTCCTCCGAGACACGCGAGGCACCTCCGTGACCTCGGCCTTTCGCTTCCCTTGTCCCCGCCGCATCCTCAGCACGGCGCGGAGCAGCGTGATTGCGTGCGGCCGCTGCGAGAGGAAACCAGGCCCGCCTGAGCTCCCGCGCTTCCTTGCGAATCCCGGGCCCCGGTCCGCCCCCAGAGCCCGGGGGATGCTGGTCCCCTGCCCATCCCGGTCCTCGGGAAACGGGGGATAACGGTGTTCCGGTCCCCGGCCCGATCCGCTCCTGGTCCCGATACCCGGGATCCCGATCCCGACCTCGACCTCGACCTCGACCTCGATCCCGATCCCGATCCCGATCCCGATCCCGATCCCGATCCCGATCCCGATCCCTACCTGGCAGCCACGCGGTCCTCGAGCGTTACACAAGCCGTGGGCGTGTGCGAAGGGCGTGTCCAGGGGCGCGGCCGTGTCCCGAGGGGCGCGGCTCCGCTCCCGGGACCGCCCCCCGCCCGCGGGCGCAGGTGCTGCACCGATGTCCCCGGCGCGCCCAAGGCGCTGCACCTGCCCCGGGAGGGAGGTCAGTGCCCGCTGGTGCCTCCCCTCCCTGCCCCCGGGAACAAGGAAGCAGCTCCATCTACCTTCAGCCATCACTCGGTAGCGTAGTTCCCCGCTGCCACCTTCCCCACGCCCTGTGCCCTCAGCTCCTCCACCTTGCAAGGCGTTGGGGTGCTGGCTTTGGACATGACTGGGGGCACAGGAGGGCTGCCCCTGCTGCTGCTGAGCCTTGCTGTGCTGGATCTCCCGCTGGGTAAGGGCTGAGCGGCGTGTGGAGCTATCCATGGGGTGGGGGGTGAGTGAGGAGCATCGTTCTCCAGGGTGGTGGGTGGCCCTGGGGTAGCTTCACCCACAGTGGTGAAACACTTTGGGTGCTGTTTGCTCTCCAGTATCTCAACCCTGTCCTGGTGAGCAAACAGGACAGTGCTTTATAGAACACAAGCAACAAGCTTTATTTCTTTTGCCTCTGATCTGAATCTCCATCTGAGGAGAGAAAACCTTAGGCCCAGCTGGACCCCCGTGCTGAGCCTTGGTCCCTGCTGGGCCCACTGCCTTTGCTACAACCTGCCCAGTAGCACCAAATGGCCCTGCCCAGATCACAACCTCACTGGGATGTACTATCAAATGCCATCCCAACATTTGCCCCTGCCCAACATTTGCACTTGATGCAAAGAGCAATGTTGAGTTGAGCACTGGGAATACACCTGGGGCTTGTACCTCCTGAGAGCCTTGAACTACAGCTGTAGGTCCCTTCCTGCTGCATCCCTCAACCAGAACTTTTGTGGGTCACAGCACGTCTCTCGTGGACTTGCCCTGAACTGCAAGCTGGGATTTGTTCCTTTGTGGGGCTGCTTCCCCCGTTGCCATTATTTACACCCACCGCTATCAGTTCCTGACTATCTGCAGCACAGAGGCTTTGTGTAAACTGCTGCTGCTGCATTTCCAGACCGTCTCACGGTCACCAGTTCCTGCTTGGCTCTTCCTGTCAGACGGGTTTGTCCGACTTCCTCCAGGCATGGGTGAAGATGGTGGAATGGGTCTTAGGACTGGCGCGTAGAGGAGTTTCTGCCCTGAAAGCAGCGATGGCCATGGCTTGTTCCTGCTTTGTGAGGCTGGGGATTTACGTGGTCTGCCTGGCTGATTGTCATGTTGCTATTCAGGGGATCCACGTGCTTGATCCATGCGGGACAGGGAATCCCCACTCTTGATGATCCATGGCTGATGCAAGGCTTAGGCAGTTCATGGTGGTGGTAATATTGCACCATCCCCAGCATAGCCATGGTCCCAGCCTTTCACTGCCAGCCCCTGTGTGCTCTCTCCCACCTCTTTGCAGGGACCACTGTCAAAGGCAGTGGTCCCTTCGTTCCTGACTCTCCCAACCTCCTTGGCAGAGACCATGGCACAGCTGCCCAACACCAACTCAAGCACTGCAGCAACCTTCCCTTCCTCCCATCCTGCAACCTCCACCCCAGAGATGCCAATGGGTAACTTCACATCCACTGCTTCTACAGCTCAGCGGAGTAGCCCAGCAGCCTCCAACATCACCACACCACAGGCAAGGGGCAGCACAGCCCACAGCACTCCTGTGTCACCTGGGCTGGGACCTGCCACCACCAGCAGTACCCCAGCACAGCTGGGACCCACCACCAGCAGTACCCCAGCAAGGCTGGGGCTCACCACCACCAGCATGCCAACTCCAACCTCCATGGCCACGACACCCAACTGTGACAAGATGACCACTTTCACATCTGCGGGGACCAGCACGGCCCTGGCTGTCAGCTCATTTGGAGTTGAAATAAGCATGTTGCCTCCCCCCACCTCTACTCTTCTCTCCTCCACCTTGGTGGGCACCACGTTTGGTACCAGCACGCACCAAAGGCCAGACATGACCACAGTGCTTAGCAGCACATCCCCAGGGACGAGCAGCACCTCTTCTACTACCCCAGCAATGACAGACACTTCAGGTGAGCCCTTGATGACCCCATCACACACCATGGCCTCCCTTGTTACCACCACAGAGGTCCCTGGGAGCACCCCTGTCCCCAGCCAGCCAGCTGGGACCACAGCCGGGACCACCCCTGGTACCTCCACCCCAATAGAACCAGAGACCCCCAGTGACACTGCAGGTGAGTGCAGACACAGGGCACCTGAAGGGCAGGATCAGGATGGTGAATCCCCACGGGATCTCCCATCTTGCTCAGCCAGGTGCTTGGCTTCTTCCCCCAAGGGCCACCTGGTCTCCAGGCTCTGCAAGCCAGTGGGTAGTCCAAGGCTGGGGACCTGTGCTATGGTGTGACAGTACTGCTGTGTGGCTGTGCCCCCAGCACTGAGCCTGTATGTACACACCCCCTGGCAGGGAAACTCTATGTACCCTGTACCCCAAGGAGTGTGACTGTACCCCAGCAGTACCCCTGGCCCAATGCCTACGGTGTGACAGCACCTCATCAGAGTGCCGGTACCCTGGTGATGGCCTCTGTGTGCCTGTGCCCTGGCAGTGCCCCCATGTGCCTGTTCAGCAGCAGGGTGGCTATGCCCTGACAATCCTCCAGCATGCCTGCCTGCCTGCCTGCAGAAAGCCAATACCTGGCCCAGTGCCTGCAGGCGCCTCCGAGTGCTCTTGTGCCTGACTGTGACGAGAAGGAAGCAGCTCCAGCTGTCAGCAGTACACTTGGGCTGTGACACGGGGAAGTGATGCCTGTACAGACAGCCCAGGGGACAAACCCTCAGCCTGGAGCACGCCCTTCCTGAGCGCCGCCTGTTCTCTTGGCCAGTTCCTCGCGCTCAGACAGAGCTGGCTGTTGTCTCCTGAGGGCGTTGGTGCTGGGAGCTGCTACCAAACATCACCCCTGTGGTGAAGTGCGGGGTTTCAGGCAGCCTGGCCCATCCTTTGGCTTTTTTCCGTCGTCACCCTCCCCTCAGCAGGCAGAGGACGGCCACAGGAGCCAGGTCTGTGGTAGTGGTGGCCTTGCTGGCCTGCCTTGCCCACTTCTCGTGGCTGCTCTGGTTTGAGCAGTGCAGTTGATGTCTGCTGGGCATTGCACCAGTCCCTGGGAGTGTTCGTGTTAGGTGGAACCCCCTGCCTCGCTGCCAGCACCTGGAGGGTAGAAGGACCCACCTGGATGCTCCTCCTCTGCTGGGTGAAGGAGACCTGGAAACCCCAGTGCTGGGGCTGTGGGGAGCACTCAGAGCGGTGCCTGCGGGGGTTTGTCAGCTCCCGCTCACCTGGACATGGCTGGGCAGAGAGGGGGGCTGTCCCTGCTGCTGCCCTGGCCCCTGCTGCTGCTGCTGCTGCTGCTGAGCCTCACCTGCCTCGCCGTGCTGCACCTCGCTCTGGGTAAGGGCTGAGTGGGATGTGATGCTCTCCACAGGGTGGGTGGTGAGTGGGGAGCATCATTCCCCAGCGTGGAGGGGTGGCATCTGTGGTGTGCAGGGGATGGAATGTTAGGGGGCTGTTTCCTGCTTCTTAAATGGGAAGCAGAGGTGGACGTGCTGCTTCTCCTTTTGTGAGGATGAGGCCCTTCTGTCCAGACGCTCACCTGGCAAGGGCTGGGGTAAGACCTTGCCCTTCTCCATATTTTTATTTAACCAGCTGCTGTGTGCAGGGAGGGTGTGGCTGCCAGGGGCTTTGGAAGTTTCTGGCTGGGTTGTCTGAAAGCAGATAGCAGCTTGTGGTTTGGTTTCCCATCCTCATGATAGCAGCGCCCCAGACTCACTGGGTTTGTGCTGGGATCAGTGGGGAATCCAGTCTGGCATCCCAAAGCTGTCACCTCACAGACACCCCTTGACAAAGGTCCAGGCAGCCAGGTGTCCTACCCATCCTTTGGAGAGGGTTACAGATCCCTAGGCTTTGCTGGGGACAGCACACTGCTCCGGTAGACAGTCCATAATGGAAGAGAGGATGGCCCTCCTGCGTCCCACCCCCCACCCCCCAGAGCTTTTGTGGGTCACAGCACATCTCTAACGGCTCATCCTGAGCTGCAAGCTGGGATTTGTTCCTTTGTGGGGCTGCTTCCCCCGTTGCCATTATTTACACCCACCGCTATCAGTTCCTGACTATCTGCAGCACAGAGGCTTTGTGTAAACTGCTGCTGCTGCATTTCCAGACCGTCTCACGGTCACCAGTTCCTGCTCGGCTCTTCCTGTCAGACGGGTTTGTCCGACTTCCTCCAGGCATGGGTGAAGATGGTGGAATGGGTCTTAGGACTGGCGCCTAGAGGAGTTTCTGCCCTGAAAGCAGCGATAGCCATGGCTTGTTCCTGCTTTGTGAGGCTGGGGATTTACGTGGTCTGCATTGCTGATACCCACTGCAGAGATCCGTGTGTTTGATCCATGCAGGACAGTGACCTCCCATTCCCAGTGCTCCATGGCTGATGTGCAGCTCTGAGTTCCTCGGGGAGCTCACTGTGGTGGTGATGCTGCACCATCCCTAGCACAGCCATGGTCTCAGCCGTTCACCACCAACCCTTGTGCATTTTATTGTCCCAATTCTTTGCAGAGGTCACTGCCATGGATGTGACAGCAACTGTGTCCCCAGCTCTCCCTACCTCCTCAACACCTACAGGAAGCTCAACACTGCTGCCTGCCACTGACTCCACCGCCACAGCCACCCTCCTTTCCTCCAGCCCTGAAACAGAAACCCCCAGCCCAGAGGGGTCCGGCACATCCCCAGAGACTGGCAGCACCTCACCTCCCACCACACCTCTTCCCGCTGAAACTACAGACGATTCAGCCGAGATCTTGACAACCCTGGCAGACACATCAGCTATCAGCACATCAGACCCCACGAGCATCCCCTCTTCAAGCGACCCTGACATCTTCCCCTCAACTACGGAGTCGACTTCAGGTACCCTGATAGTATCTGGGACCCTCAGTGCAGCCATGGGTGGGTTCAGCTGGGGGGCACCTGGAAGGCAGGGACATGGTCAGGGTGGCAAATCCCCGTGGGAATCCTGGGCATGAACTTGGGTGGCTTCACACAGATGGCCTCACTTAGGCCTGTTCCCAGCTGCAGGAGCATCCTGCACCTCTGCAGACAGCACTAACCTAATACTGCTTTGCCCAGGCACTGAGCCCTCTTCCCCTGCCACCAGCTCAGCCCAGACATCAGTGATTACCCTCAGCACGTCTACATCGACACCGCTGCCGCCAGTCTGCCCCCCTGGCTCGTCCAACACCAGTAAGTGCAGTGCCCGTGGGCATCACCACCCCCAGCATCAGTGCTCGGGGCCAGTGCAGGGGGTCCTGGAGCCCCGCTGCTCTTGCTTTACTCTCACTGTGAGGGCATTGATGCTTTGGGGTACATGTGGCTTGCTGAACAGTGGGAAGCTTGTTCTCCTGACAGTGTAGCATGTCCATGACACAATTAACCTGGGAGGAGGTCCCATGTCTGTGCCAGCAATCCCGGGGAGAGACCCCCAGGTTCTCTGACACAGCCCAGGGGACAAGGGCAATAACCATGGCCCTATTTTTAATCCCTAGGTGCATCTCACCTCTTTCTGTCACTGCGGCTGACCACCCTCCTGGACCTGGGGAACACCACGGTGCAGGAGCTGGTGTTGTCCAAGGTGAGGTGTGCAGGAGGAGATCCCACTCTGCATCTGCCAGCTGTGGTTCACTCAGGGAGGGGGTTGGGCAGCCAGTGGGAGGGGAATGGCTGCATCTTGCATTGAATGTCATCCAGAGCCCTTTCAGATGAAGGGGAGACTCTCCTTTGGCTGCTATGGTCCAGGATCAGCCCTTTTCCATGTGGGCACAGGGGGTAGGAAACCCCTTCTGGCACAGTTTGATGGCTGTTCTTTTCCCCAGCTCCGTAAGGACCTGCAGACAGAATTCCCGTGTGCTGGCCTGTCACTGGTGTGGCGAGGGAAGAGGAGGACCTGATCCCTGCCCCTCGCCCAGCCTGCTCCCGCCTGGACTGCCAAGCCACCTGCTGCCAGCTCCTCACTCCATGGTGGTGCAGGCCCCTGGGGAATCCTCTACTGCTCCTCTTGAACCTGGGGCTTCCCATCCCTCACTCTGCACCCCCAGAGGACCCCAGTGCCCCTCCTGCCCCTTCCCACAGCCTGTCTGTAGAACCTGAGCCCTCTCACCACCCTGCTCCAGACCTGGTTCCTGTGGTGGGACCTCCTCCAGCTCTGCTGGGGGGCTGGGAGAAGGGGACCCCACAGGATGAGGCTTTTACATCTGGGACTGAGCTAGCTCAGCCATCAAAGCCACCCTGGGGACAGAGGAATGGGAGGAAGGAGACCGGAAGCCCCCAGGACTGCTGTGCCCAAGGCTCACCTGTGGTATTGCTGACAGAGGAGAACACCCATGCCAACGCAGGCTGGGCAGTAAATAGAAATTCCATGTTTTCTGTGTCAAAGTGATGACTTCTTTATTTTCCAAGTTGCCTTTCCCAGTTTTCAGCTTTGCCATCCATTGGAGGTACCGGTGAGAAAACTGAGTCCCAAGAGCTTTGTGTGGAGAGACCGGCTCAGGGCTGTCCCCTCCCACCAGGGGCTGCTGCAGCATTCCCAAGGATGACCCCGGCAGACTGAGGGTCTCTGCTTTGGAGCTCTCTGCCCCATGACACCCCACAGCTGCAGGGGCAGCTCTGTGCACTGTGGGGCTGTGGAAATCCCGTGGGCTGTGCTCCTTCCCTGTTTTTTCCAGTCCCCAGCTAAGGAGACAGCCGCAACATCTGTCCCCCTGCAGCAAAGTCATTTATTAACTGATTAATTAGCCAGATAAAATCCAACTGAAGCAATTATTAGCCTAAGCAAGCCACCTTGGCTGGAGATTGAAAACTGAAATAATTAGCAAAATAGCCTTGTTGCATGTCAGGGGTTAGTTTTGGCTGATCCCTGCCTCTCACTGTCAGCCCTCACAGTGCCAGCACAGCGAGGACTGGGAGGGGTTGTGTGGGACGTGGGATTCCTAACCTGGGGACTGCTCTCAGGCTGCCTGGATTGTCAGCTGGCTGGGAAGGAGCCAGCAGCTGGACAGGATGGGGAGAGACACTGTGGGATCACCCAGCTGCCTGCCAGCTCACAGGGCCTGAGAGAGGCTGGGCTGGGGCTGGAGAGACTGTGCCCAGGCAGCTTGTCAGGATGCTCCCATTTGGGATGCCCCTTGCATTCCAGGGTTGCCCCTTTGCTCTTTAAGATGCTTCCTGGCTTTTGTGGGCTTGTTGGACCCACCGAGACTGAGAGGGGTCCCTTAGCAGCTGGGCAAGGAGCCCGGGATCAGGGCAAAGCCTGCTGGAAGGGGTCCCTGTGCTGGCTGCCTGGTGGGGTGCTGGGAAAGAAATCCTTGTGGTCTGCCTACGCCTTGGAGCTGGGCCAAGAGTCCTCCCACGTCGCGTCCCACTGGGCTGTTTTCTCCGGCTGTTGAATCCATAACTTCAGACCCCGGGACATGGCTGGGTGCCAAGGCCGGGGTAATGGAGCCAAACTGCGTCACAAAGGGAGGAAAAGGTCCTGAAGTGCTGGGATGAAAAGGTGACCAGGGTACTCGCTGTTCTCTGCTGGCACAGCTGCCTTCCACCGTTATCGTGGTTGGGAGGAGGAGGTGCTCTGGACCCCTCTGCCGCCCAGCCTGGGAGGGAGAAGAGGGGCACAGTGGGGGGATGTGGCTGCCATGGGGGTGGTGTCACTGCCTTGGTGGCACAGAGCTCTGACAAGCCCCTGACACTGCCCATGCTCTCCGTGCCTGCCGTCCTTGAGGTGCCACCTTCACCCCATGGCTGCTTGCCTGCCACAGACCCCTGACCAGAGGCGCTTGGGAGGTTGGATCCAAGTCCTGCTGCTTTCCCAGTCCAAACAATTCTCAGCCTCTTTGCTGTAATACACTCCAGTCTCTCAGCATTGTCCAAAGCACCAAATCTTGTGCCCAACATGACTGTCACCTTTGGAGGACCTGGCAGCATCATGGGGCACATCTCAAGTTCCTTGTGACTCAGGTGTCCCTTCCAGTGTCCCCCCTCCCTTCACCCCTGCTGATGGCTGTAGCCCAGCTCCCACTCTTTGGCAGGAGGGTGTTGCAACACACCCAGCATGCCAAGTCATCCAGAACCTGTGGGGTTGATGGATAACCTGGTTTCCCCCATTGCCACCCCTGAGCCCTCTCCAAATGCCCTTGCCAGGAGGCTGGAGGGGAGCCAGTAGGAGATGCTGTGTTCTCCACAGGACTGGAACAACCAGCCCATTAATTCTAGGAAAGCTGATAAGCCATTGTGCTGGGCCGTGCTCTGCCATGCTGGACGGTGCAGAGCCCCTGGGTGCTGGGATTCACGGAACTGCCCCTGGCTACAGTGCCCACATGATGCTTTGGTCTTGGTAACAGTGGGTTAAATGACTTTTACAGGAACCAGCGCTTTGCCTGGACCTTGGTTTCAGACATAGCAAGAATGTCAGTGAAAAGCCCCTTCCAAGAGTGGTAACAGGGTACTGTCCTCAAGATGAGGCATCCCTTGGTGGCCGTGGGCTTTCTTGGGAGGATGTACCAATGCCCGAGCAAAGGGACGTTTGGTTTGTCACTCCCGTGACTTGGCTGGGAGATGGGCATTTCTGGGGACAGCATGGGCAGGAGCAGCAGGCACAAAGGTTTCCAGACAGTGCTGGCCCCTGTGGAGCACAGACAGGAGCTAGCAGGCAGGCTGGGGCCGGCGCCTTGCTTCAGCCGAGTTGTTTTCCTCTATGCTGAGCAGCACGTTTGCAACAATCCCTGTGGTTCCCACCGCATTTTGCACCTCAAACACCATCTGGAGCAACTCTCTCCAGCGTCAGCATGTATTCCCTGTTGGGGTTGCTTTCCAAAGTGATACAGCATTGTCAGCATGGGCAGGAACAACTCTCCCACAGCAGGTTTACACCTCTCAAATTGGAGAGTGTTACCACTCTCAATTAATCGGTCTATCAGCCGTAGTGTGGTCACTGCTCAGGCGGTCACTGATGGGTCAGTCACCCCACGATCTGCAGTGCTGATAGCAAGACCCCCAGTGTACTGTCCCCCCCCAACTTTACCCCCACACTGGCATTTTTGGTGGGCAGGTGTTTAGTTCCAGGTGAGCGATGCTCCCCCCGGTTTATCGTGGTGCCCTGCTCCCGCTGCCGGGGGTAATGCGTGGGTTTTCCAGGACGGTGTTCCATCAGCCGTGACCTGGCCTCCCCTGGCATTTCCCCATCCACACTGCCCCAGTGGTGGGCCGGGGTGTCACTTGATGTGCTGCCTGCCCAACTCTGGCGGGACACTGTGTACTGCCTAACACCCCTCATAACACTTTGCAGGAGTTGCCTGGGGGCATTTCTGGTTAAGAAGTGCTTAATTGACTACAAAACCATGTAGTGGTGGGAGTTTGCATAATGCTGTTCACAGGGGAGCTGGCAGCAGTTTTCAAGGGGGGTGCAGGAATTGCTGCTCCAGGAGGAGGAGGGGGGCGAGACATAGGGGTGAAGTGACCCAGGGGATCCCCACAGCAGGGAAGGGGATCCAGGTTTGTGCCTTTTCCTGCTCCAGCCTCTGGGAATGCTGGTCCAACTTTGCAAAGAAGCTTCCCTGAACAATTTACCCCCTCTCAGCACCCCAGCATTGCTGTGCCCAGACTGAGGTGCCGTTTCAAACCCCGCTGGGGTGGGCTGGGGCTCTGAAGAGGGATCCCCAGTGCTTCCAGTTGCAGCTGAGCACTGGGGGGCTCAACTGACACCCCAGGGCCTGACCCCAGCCATATCTCTCCCTGCTTTATATAACCTGAATCTGCTCCTGGGGAGCCAAGTGGGGGACTTGTGTTCTGCCTTGTTCTGGCCTGAGACATGGCTCAGCTGGTGATTTTAGTGGCCATGGTGTCCTCACAGGCATGGTGACACCAGCTGCCCTGTCACCACCACACACTGCTCTGTGGCCCCATACCCTGCTTGTAGAGCAGGTCCTGTGGGGTCCGTGGGGTGACTGCCACGAGGAACAGGTCCTGTGGGGTCCATGGGGTGACTGCCACGAGGAACAGGTCCTGTGGGGTGACTGCCATGCCACTGTTGGCAGTGCCACACACTACTTTGGGCTCAGCTTCACCTTCTGGTTCTGGCAGCTCTGGGAGCTGCACCAGGCTGAACCCAGGTCCCTGGGGAGATGTGGGTCCCTGCAGGGTGGGCTTTGAGTACACCCCAGCCCATGCCCCAGCTGAACAGGGCATCCAGCCCTTGGGAAGGGGAGGGCTCAACCGGAAGGGAAGGGTGACAGGGACATTGGAGGGAAGGGACCGGGGGCGGGAGAGCAACCTGCCTCCTTCTGCCATCCCTATAAATAGGAGGGAGCAGGAGCAGGAGCACCTGTGGGACTCCAGCTCCGCAGGAGAGGCAGGCAGGGAGGGACGGAGGGAGCTGCTCCGAGCTGCTCTCTCCTCCCTTTGAGCTTCCAAGTGCTCTGCCTGTGTGGAGGCCTGAGGCATGGGGACCAGAGGATGGACGCTCTCCACCTTCCTGGGATGCTGCGCATGGATTCTGCACGGTACGTCCCATGTTTTTCTGCTAGCCCATGTGCTACCCCAGCCCTGTCGGGGTGCAGCAGGTACACTGTGAAATGCTTTTCACTCCTGGCTGTACTGGAAACTCCTCTTATGATCACTCCTTGCAAGGCATTGCAGCCAAAGAGCTGGAAAAGCATTTTACAGGGCAGGCATCACCCCGAGGGGCTGGTTGCAAGCGTGGAGCCGTGGGAGAGGTGAGAGTCCAGCCCGGAAGCCTGCAGGCAGCTGTGTACCCCTCCAGCAAAGTAGCCAAGGGAAGCCAGCTGGCAGAGCAGGACCCAGGGATGCTCACATCCCTCCCACATCCCAGGGAAAAGCAAATGTTGGTGCTCCATGCTGGGCCCCCTCTTGCACAAACTTCCCATGAATGGGAGTGTGGGGTAGATGGTGTTTCCTGCTCCACACTGAAGAATTAAGATAAAACAGGGATTTACTGGGGTGGAATGGGCCAAACTAAACTGGGGTGACTTGACTGATGTGCTTTTTTTTCCCTGAGATGGGGACAGAAGCTGCTGAACTCCTTTGGCTGAGGGGGCTGGTACAAAGAGCTTATTCCAGCCAGAGAAGATGAAAATGAAGCAGCCTGCCAGGAAAGGGGTCTAGCAGAGGATGGACCCCTCGAGGACTGGTCTGGCACAGGAGCTAATATTCATTAATAACCCTGCACAATCTATCTGGGAGCTAATGGGCAGAGCCGGCGTGAGGTTGGAGGCACCTCTGCTGCCGGGAGATCTGGCTGCCTGTCAGGGGGAACTTGATGAACTGGAGCACCGGGATTGGGAACAGGCTGGGGCTGTCAGGCTGTGGCAAAGCCCTGCGGGATCTTGCCATCAGGGTGCCCTTCTTCTCCCCTAATTGAAGCTCCCTAAAGCCAAGCGTCAGCAGATCCACCCGGCTCCTCACGGAGCAGCTTGGTCTCCCCAGAGCCTGTGTCCCTGTCCTAAAAATAAGACCGTGGGAAACGTCACCCATGGGTGCCAGTAGGTTCTGGGAGACATGTCTGGGATGTGGGCAGGTATCTCCTCCTTTCAGCAGAGCTCCTGGATGTGGGTTAGGATTTTGGCAGCAGGAGGAGAGAGCTGTAAGCAGGGCCTGGTCCTGGGAGCTCGCAAGTATTCCCTCCATGGGCGGGGAAGCCCTGGTGCCTTCACTCAGCTGGAGGCAAGAGAGATGGGGGCAGGAGCAGGCAGGCGCCCAGCCCAGGAGAGTTTTATTGAACCTGCTTTAAGTTTAATCTGCAGTCAGGGAAGGCTTCCCTAAGCCTTGGCGTTCCTATCTGACAAAGGGCTTCGGGTAAAGTTATTTAAATATCCCTCAGACACCCGAAAGGTGAAAAAACACAGAACCCCCCAAGGCTCCACAGAAGCAACGGTGCTCAGAGCTGTCCCTACAGCGATGGAAAGCGGGCTGAGGGTTGTCCTGGGCTGGCAGAGCTCCACAGACACCCCTGGGGCTATGAACCAGACTTACTGGGCTCCAGCTCTACCCAGTGACTGGTCATCCCAGTACCATCGCCAGCATGGCCAGACTGGGTTTCAGCAGCTGCTCTTGCCTCCGTGCTTGCACCAGTGTCTCTCCCTGACCTGCGATGAGTTGTGTCCTGTCCCAGCTGCCGGCTGCTGATGCTGGGGATGCAAGAGGTGCTGTGCAGTGCTGTGCCTAAGGCAGCCCAGGCTGCACTCCTTGGCTTTTAAACCAGGGCCTTGTAAGGCTGTGGGATGAGGCTGAAGAGGTTTAAGAAGTGGTAGGAGCTTTGTGAGTCTCACTGGGAGGTGTCTGAGCCTGGCAGGCTGCCAGCTCCGGCTCCCACTGTAACGCTCCACTTTGTGCTCCTCTGCAGGGCTTGGGGCTGTTGCTGCTGTCCCTGTCACTACCAATGGGCCCGTTACTGTGGGGACAGCTTTCCCTGTCACAACAGAGGACGAGTGGCCCCATACCACACTCACTACAGAGATGAGCATTACAGCGGCTGATGCCGAGACCTTCCCTCCCTGGACTGAGATGAACCCAGTGACGGCGACACACGAGTACGGCTCTACAGTGCCAGCTTTGGTGAACGTGACCAGGCCTCCCAACACGACTCAGAGTGCTGAGGGAAGTTCAGCTGCTCCCACTACAGCCACGGGTGCTGCCGCCATCACCGCGCAGCACCCCGCTGTCACCCCAGAAGCAGAGCACGATGAACTAGAGGTCCCTCCTGATGTCCCTCTGGGGACCACCCCTGTCCTCGAGGATGTGAAGGAAGACATCCTTGCAAACAGAGAAGAAGACACAGACCTCAGTACTGGCAACACCACCCCTCCACTGGCAGTCACCTGGGTGCCACAGCCAACTGCTGGTGTCACTGTGCTGCTGAGCCAAGAGCTGACCACAGCCAAGGGAGCAGTCGAGGAAGGTGTAATCCTGCCTGAAGCTATTCAAAGTGAAGCCAGTGGCAGCTCCTCAGGCCCGAGTCCCGATGCCGGGGAGCTGCTTCCGACCCAGCAGGATGGAGCAGTGCTTGGGGTTGAGGGCATTAACCCAGAGCCAGCAGGAGAAATGGCCCCAGCTCGTGAGGAAAATCCCTCAGCTTCAGAATCTGGAGATGCAGGAGACGGAATGAATGGTGAATTCAGCACAGACACCTCATCCCACCTACCTCCAGAGAGCCCAGTGGTGTCAGGAACAGTGGAAATCCCTGGGAATTCCTCCCTCCTCCCTGGCCAGGCAGGGCTGAGCCCAGACACTTCGCTGACACCATCCAACGGTGGGGACGGGGATGGGCAGGGAGTTCCCGGGGTGTCATCAGAGGCTTCTGGTTCAGTCTTGGCACCTGCAGCCAGCAGGGCACCAGTGGCACCTGAGGAAACAGAGAACACTGCCACCTCACTGCCGGCCCCAGGGCTTCCCACTGATGCACAGAGTGACACAAATCTCCCAGTCTCAGCCACTGCGCTGCCTGGAGGGGATGTGGGAGCTGTGGATCTGGCCAGTCCAACCCTCCAGCCTGTCCCATGGCAGACCCCCTCTGGAGAACAGCCACTGCTGCTTCCTGATGCTCTGACATCCCCCACAAACACCCCCAGTGCTCCTGGAGCTCCTTACCCAGCCCCAGAGGCTGGAGCCAGCACCCTGCCTCAAGCTGATGGTGCAGCAGAGACACCAGTAAGTCCTGACCTCACTACTGGCTCAGAAGCACCCGTGTCTCCATCTCTTGGGGAGTCACAGCCAGTGGGAATGCCAGTTGGAGCTCCCCAGGAAGCCGATGGACTTGGCACTGGCTTGAGCTCAGATTCAAATGCCCCCAGCCCAGCGCCTTTTGTACCTGATGGACTGGTATGGCCCACTGCTGGGATCCAGGGTCAGGGAGCTGAGGGGGTAGGAGACATGGCACAGGCAGGAGGTTCAGGGGATGCCAGTCCCTATGAAGATACCCAGAGTGACATGAGTCCTCCAGCCCTTCAGCCCTCAGAATCTCCTGCTGACAATGGAGACCAACTGACTGGAGGAACAGAAGACTTGTCAAATGCTGAACTGTCCCCTCCATCAGCACCTGGGGATGGAACAGGAACAGAAGGAGCCCCGGCATCGGGACAAGTGTCTTCAACTGGTCCTGCACCTCCCAGCAGTGCTGGAATGGAGCCTGACCTCTCAGGAGCTAGAGGACCAGGGGACCTGCCTGGTGAATCTGCCAGTGCTCCTGCGGCTGTTTTCCCACCCCCGGGGTCTGTGGCTGGCCCCGTGTCTGAGGCAGAGACACCAGTGAGCCCTGACCTCAGTGCTGCCCAGGGAGCACCTGGGTCTCCATCCTTTGGTGGGTCACAGCCATGGGGGACAGCAGCTGGTGCTCTCCCGGGAGCAGGTCTCCCTGGAGCCAAAGGACCAGACACTGACTCGACTTCAGCATGGGATACTCCCAGCTCAGCAGTTCATGGACCAGTAGGACCCCCATCACCTGGCCTTGGGGACCAGCTTGGCACAAATGTGGGGCTGCCAGCAGCAGAAGGGCAAGGAGCTGGCACGGCAGAACAGGCACTGGAAGGAGCAGGCAGTGGGATTGAGTCTGAGCCACCCCTGAGCTCCACCACAGGGAATGGAATAGCAGCTGGGATGGATCAGCTGCCCGGCGCTGGTTCCCAATCCGGTATCGCCTCTCCCAGTGATGTGGTGGCAGCACCTTCTGTGTCAAGGGGTGATGAAGCAGGACCCATCTCATCCGCAGCCCCTGGCCCCAACAGTTTGTCCCCGGCCTCTCCAGATGGTGAAACTGGCCCAGAGCTTGGTCTGGTGCCGGGGGCTGAGAGTGCAGGGGATGTGGCACAGACAGGAAACCCAGAGAGTGGAAGTCCCAACATGGAGACAGGTCCTTCAGCTGTCAGCCCTCAGCAGGACCTCACTAACACTGGAGAGCTGCCAGCAGAAGAAACAGGGGATGTGGCGCATACTGAACTTTCCCCTCCATCAGCACCTGGGGATGGAACAGGAACAGAAGGAGCCCCGGCATCGGGACAAGTGTCTTCAACTGGTCCTGCACCTCCCAGCAGTGCTGGAATGGAGCCTGACCTCTCAGGAGCTAGAGGACCAGGGGACCTGCCTGGTGAATCTGCCAGTGCTCCTGGGGCTGTTTTCCCACCCCCGGGGTCTGTGGCTGGCCCCGTGTCTGAGGCAGAGACACCAGTGAGCCCTGACCTCAGTGCTGCCCAGGGAGCACCTGGGTCTCCATCCTTTGGTGGGTCACAGCCATGGGGGACAGCAGCTGGTGCTCTCCCGGGAGCAGGTCTCCCTGGAGCCAAAGGACCAGACACTGACTCGACTTCGGCATGGGATACCCCCAGCTCAGGAGTTCATGGACCAGTAGGACCCCCATCACCTGGCCTTGGGGACCAGCTTGGCACAAATGTGGGGCTGCCAGCAGCAGAAGGGCAAGGAGCCGGCACAGCAGAACAGGCACTGGAAGGAGCAGGCAGTGGGATTGAGTCTGAGCCACCCCTGAGCTCCACCACAGGGAATGGAATAGCAGCTGGGATGGATCAGCTGCCCGGCGCTGGTTCCCAATCCGGTATCGCCTCTCCCAGTGATGTGGTGGCAGCACCTTCTGTGTCAAGGGGTGATGAAGCAGGACCCATCTCATCCGCAGCCCCTGGCCCCAACAGTTTGTCCCCGGCCTCTCCAGATGGTGAAACTGGCCCAGAGCTTGGTCTGGTGCCAGGGACTGAGAGTGCAGGGGATGTGGCACAGGCAGGAAACCCAGAGAGTGGAAGTCCCAACATGGAGACAGGTCCTTCAGCTGTCAGCCCTCAGCAGGATGAACTGCCTGGTGCAGTTTCCTCCTCTGGTTCAGCCTCTCCCAGTGGTGATGCTGCAGCACCCTCTGTCTCAGATCCATCCAGCCTGGGTGCACTCGAAGGAGCAGGCAGTGCTGCTGAAGGCCTTCAACCCTCCCTGGGTGCTGGGACTGGGGCTCCTCCTGCTACAGGAGAAGGGGCAAGTGAAGCGGCTGGTGGTGGAGGGTCCACAGGGCAGTCCCAGGCTCCTACTGGAATGGGACCAGCTGGTTCAGAAACCCTTGATGGAGAAACAGGACATGTGTTGCAGTCTGCATCTTCCTCCTCGTCTACAGAGGGGTCTTCATTACCCGGGAAGACAGGCGAGACTGCTGATGAAACAAGCCTTCCTGGAGCTGCTGGAGCTGGTGGTGGCTTGAACACAGGCTTGGAGGCTGCTGGCCCTCAGGAAGGCTCTGTGTCTGCCCCCGGCACCCAAAGTGGTGCCAAAACTGAACTTTCTGATGGAAAACTGAGCAAAGTCGATGTGGTGGAGGTGCCTGGAGGAGCCCCAGTGAATGGGGAAGCTTCCCCTGGTGCCAGCCTGGTCCCAGTGGCTCCAGACAGCAGTGGTGTTTCCGATGAGACGACCACCTCGGTGGCTGCTTCTCCGCTTCTCCCTGGACATGGGCTGAGCTCAGGGCTGGCACCCAATGCGGACCCCAACTCTGCCCCTGGCACCCAGGGCGGGAGCAGGCCCCTGCTGCCAGGGTCACCAGGTGGGCTGTCAGAAGAAGCTGGAGGTGCTCAGTCATGGTCTCTTGAAGATGAGGTGGCCTCAGGCATGCTGGCACCTTTGGGAGAAGCGTCCCCTCATGCTCCTATATCCCCCAATGCTGCCCCGGTGCTGCCTTCTGCTCCACAGAGAGGAAATTCTGCAGAGGGGGCGTCGGCCAGCCCTGGGCTTTCAGCACGTGAGTCAATAGTGGGGTCCTCTGCAGGGGGAAAGGGAGAGCTGGGGGCTGCTGTGCCAGGGGGGCCTGCCTTGCTCCCGCCTCCCCCCCAGCTGGGAAGCCCCGGAGCCCCCTCAGGGGATGCTGACAGCCCTGTTCCTGGAGAATCGAGTGCTGTGCTCCATGGAACGATGGCAGGGCAAGGGGACGTGACCCGTCTCCTTCCCAGTGCTGCTGGATCCGGGGCACATACGGAGACTCACTCCCCGCCTGAAGGGAGCCCAGGGCTCCCTGGCCTTCCTCCCGCTGGCATCACTTCTGGCAGTACCGGAGCAAAAACCCCAGGGCCAGGACCTGCTGGTGGCTCCTCACCTGCCGCCCTGCAGCCCTTCCTGGGCAGGGAGCTGACCACCAGCCTGCCAAACAGAGCCCCTGCCGCGTCTGGGTCGAGCCTCTCTGGAGCCTTCCCAGGTCGGGGGGGATCCCAGGGCGGGTCCCCAGCCACTGCACACCCTGCCACACCCTGCAGCCCGGCCCTCGCCGGCCCTGCCCCACCAGCCCCCCTGCCCAGGGGCGGGGAGGTGCTTCCCAGGCCAGGAACAGCCACTGTCACCTCCCGCGCATCGTCCCCCGTGGTTCCAGCTCCACCAGGAGGGCCAGCAGCTGCCCCAACTCTGCTGCCCGGTCCCGCAGGTACGTGATGCTCGCAGAGCAGCCTGGGTGGGACTAACACATCCAGTTTCCTGATGGACCATCCTCAGGGACATTCAGTGCCCAGAAAACAAGGGATCTGTTTGAAGGCAAGACCCTGGGGGAGACGCAGCACGAGGAGGCCCTGCACGTGATCTTGCACTGCTGGCAGGGTGAGCCTGCCTTCAGTACAGTCCCATCAGCTGGAAAACCCATCCCCTCCAAATGCTGGTTTGGTTTTTTTTTTAACAGACATAAATAGGGAACTGGAGGCTGTAATAGTCTCTAGAAAGAGCTGTGGGTGTTTAATTCTGTACTGTTCCCTGGCACAGTCCTTGTACAATGTTCTTCCCCTCCTAATGGCAGTCCTTCAGCGCAGTGTCCCAACAGTGACCCCAAAGGCCATCGTAGCAGGTTTAGGGCAGCTGTGTTTGTGTAAGGCAGTGAAAAGGGTGGGAACAAGCTCCTGCAAGGGAAGGTGACATGCAGAGTGTCCCTGGAGGCTATTGGCAGTGTCCCCCATCCTTCTGCTGCCCAGGCTGTGTCCCAGTGGAAGCAAAATAATTTCAGCCCTTTTCAATTTTTGACACAGACCAAGGTAAATGCTGTAATTGTGGTTTGGTTTTATTGTTTGTTTGTTTTCTTTTCCAGTTCCAGCTGTGCCCCTCTATGGGTATGGAGCAAGGGAAAATGATCAGGAGTACGTGGAAAGGAGAGTGGATTTTATCTCTCCACTTTTCAAGCCTGCAATTGGATTCCCATTTGGGAAGACCCTGCGCAGCTCTCTCTATGTGAGTCTACTTGGGCTTGACTTGCTGGGCAAGCAGCCATCACCCAAAAACCTGGGAGAGGCACCAGGGACCAGGTGCCTGGGATGGGACCCTTGCGGGGCCAAAGCTATCAGGCCTGCTGTGTCTATTTGCAGCTGCTATGGTCTATTTGCAGCAGGAGGTGACTTTGTGGCCATTTCAACAGTGGCAAGTGGTGGCTTTCCTTGGGCATTGCTCGAAATGGACTTGGAAATGGGAGGGCTGCCACCCCCATGCTAGGGAGTGCTGCTGGTCCTGATCTCACCTGATGGAGGGATCCCTCTGCTCAGTTTACAGACAACGGACAGATCATTTTCCCAGCCTCGGACAACAGCGTCCTCACGTATCCCAACCCTCCTCCCAGTGGCTTCAATGGCCACGAGGAGGTTCCCATGATTGCTGTGTTTTGGGACAATGCTGACTTCTCCAGAGGTGTTGGCACCACCTTTTACCAGGTGAGTGAAGCCACGTGGGTGCATGCTTGCATGAAACAGCTTTTGATTATAAATTCATCACTTTACTCTGTGGATGCCTCTTGAGATGTGTAATTAATGAAGCCTATGAACGGTTTTTCCCTTTTCTGAGCCAAATCTAAGAGCTGTTGGTGCTGTGTCACCTCTTGAGCCATCCAAATCCCATCCAGCACCTGCGGTCTGTGCGTGACCCCAGTCTAGGCCTGGTTTTGTCCTACCGGGAGCTAACGCAGACGTGTTTGTTCCCAACCCACAGGAGTTCTCCACCCTCAACACAGCCAAGCCTCCGTTCGTCCGTGACGTGGAAGCGAAGGTCCGGCGATACCTGAGGTCCTCCTACTCTGCAGCCTGGACCCTGAAAATCACCTGGGAGAAGGCACCTGTCTATGCAGCATGGACTGACACTCGGAAGGTACGGAACTGATGGAACACAGGCGCTGTTGAGTTGTCAAAAAACCCCAAGGCCCACAGGCAATTAATGACCTTCTCTGTGCCTGAAAATAAGAACCAGTTTTATGACAAAGACCAGTCTTGAAGAATTTTGCCAAAAAGAACTGGGCTGTGCCCATGTTTTAGTGGTTTTCAGGTTTTTGGAGTGACACCTTTAGTTGAACTTCCCCCATTCCATAAAACCTTTCTCTTTAATGTGGTGGGAGTTTATTGCGCGCCAGAAACGCTGTTTTTCAGAGGCATAAAACTGGGTGAATTTGAAGCTTTTCATGGAACAGCTTCAAAGTAAAACCGTCACATTTTCCATGTGAAATGTGAACCAGCCCTGGCTATGTTTGCCTTGTTTCCCTCCAGACCTCAGTCCTGCCGTTTCCCAGTGAGCACTGACCTACACCCCAATTTTAAACTCCACATCTTCACTTTTTTACCTGTCTGCAACGCTTCTCCCCAGACAATCACATACCAGGCCATCCTGACCACCGATGGCTTCAGGTCCTACATCCTGATGTTGTACCAGGACGGAGGCATGCAGTGGGATTACACCAGGCTCACTTCCACCAATGTGCTCATCGGCTACACCAGGTACAGCAGCTCAGCACCCCATCCCTGCCTCCTCCGAGCATTGGGATGCATCCCACCCACAGCTCCAGCTGGTTGAATCCTTCCCCCATGTCCCAAGGAGTGCCCTACAAGGATGAGGACAGCCCAGATGGGGTGACATGCCCATATAGCCTAACGTAGAGGGGCCTCACAAACAAATTTGCTCCACTAGGGACTGGATCACTCTGCAGCATGCTGTCTTGCTGGGCTGTGCTTGTTGTAAGATCCACAAATCCCTCTGGAGTCCTGGGCCCCCAGCATCCTGGCAGTTTGGGTGGAAGGAGTGGGAAACAGGGGATGTTTGTTGAACTTTGCACCAGTCGAGGGAAGGGATTTCCGTGCTTGGCCGGAGCAGTTGCTTCCTGCCTCCTCGCATTACGTCTTGCCCTGTACACACTGTCTCCAGGGTTTTCTCGTTAGCTGCTTGCTGCAGCTGGGCAAGGAAAAGGTGGCCAGGATGGGAAGTGCGGGCGGCACAGGAGTGTGTGTGCCTGTGCGTGACCACTCGTGGCTTTCTGCTCCAAATCACCTGGCAAAATGCTGGAAGCCATGGAAGCTGCTCGTGGGGGTCTTCAGATGTCTGTGGGCTCAGCCCCTGATGCAGCAGGAGTGTTTGCAGCACCCAAAAAGAACTGCACCCAATATAGAGGAGGAAGCAGGCCAGGGCAGCTCATGCCTTTGCCCTTCTGTCCCCAGAGCTGCCATGTGGGTGCTGCAATCCCACTGGCATGGGATCAGGATGGCTGAAGGACAGGCTGGGGCTGGGGCTGGGGCTGGGGCTGGGATAATCCCACCCAGGAAGAGCAACCCCTGATTTTTCCTCTTTCCTCTTCACTCAGTGGGGATGGCTTTTACCACAATGATGACCTGACGAAGAGACCTCCAGCTGCTAAATATCGCCCTGACCAGTTCAGGGGCTACAACACAGGTAGTGCCACACAGCTGGGGTGGGTTCACAAGGAGAGGGGTAATCCCAGGGAATGACATCCAGCCTGCCACTATGGTGAGGCTCTCACTGAGTTCACCACGGCCAGGCTTTTCCTCCCAAGCACATAAAATGTGCTTCCCCTGGATACCAGCTATGCCCTGAGGCTGAAACATCTCTGCTGTGCCCATGGACACTTTTTGTCCCAATGGCTCTATCCCAAGGTGTTCTTCTTTGGCAAGAGCCTCTCCCCCTGTTTCTGTGCTGTTGAGAGTCTGTTGAGCATGGGGTCCCATGACAGAGGGGCAACATGGGCTTAGCTTCCAGCATCAGCACCATGTGACTCTCAGCTCGAGACAAAACAGCCCCTGTGGTCCCCTTGGCCAGAGATGACAGCTCATGATTTCTCTCCCTGCTCAGACCTCCGTGGGTTGTGGATTTACAAGCTGGAGAGCCGTGTGGGCAACAACTACCGGCTGAAGTGTCTGGCATGGACGGGGCAGCAGCAGGAGCCCAGGGCATGGAGCCAGGGCCTGCCCACCTGCCCCTGCTCCCTGCAGCAAGGGCAGCAGGACCCACGCTTCAAGAGCAGCCGTGGAGGCAAGTGGGCATGCTGCTTCCTCACCTTCCTCATCCCCAAGCCGTCCCTCCCCACCTTCCCTGCGTGGTTGGGTGGGGTCCCACTTGGCAGGGTGGGCAGATGACCCAAAGGAAAAGGAGAGGGGCTGGCAGGGTGGGCCGGTAACCCTAAGGAAAAGAAGAGGGGGACTGGCCTACCCTTCAGAGAGAGGAAAAGTGAGGATTGAGGGCTGACTTGTTCCTGTCTTATTGGACTGGCCAGAGTTGGTCTGACCTGCATAGGGGTGCCGGGGACCAGGGTCTCACCCTGTGGGACCACTTGGATGGTCTCCATCAGTTCCTCCAAACCCCTCCAGCACCATGGGTGATGTGGTGGGAGTGGTGGATAACAAGGAGCCAGCTCTGGCCCGATTCTTGCCCCGGGGCAGGCGTGCTGGCCAGGCAGAGCAGCCCAAGGCTCACTGCTGCCCCATTGCAGGCAGGTGGGGTGCCCGTGTCTCCATGCTGCACTCGGCCTCCCCCAACCAGCACGGCGCCGGCGTCCGCTGCCTGTACGACAGCCAGAACCAGCTCATCGAGGGGCGGCAGGAGAGGTACTGGAGGCCCTCCAGGCAGGCGTCACCCTACCGTGGTAAGCACAGCCAGCCTTGGCATCCCTTGGCATTGTTGTAGCCTGTAAACAATTTTAATCTCTGTGCCAACCTGTTTCCTGACTTGCTGTTTCCCTTGGAGGGAGTGTTGAGCTGCCAAAAGCCGAGGAAAACCTCACCTGGAACCAGCCCATCTCCCTCCTTTTCCCTTTAGCCCCTCACTCTCCTTTTTGCCTCCAGACCAGGAGCTGAAGCTGTACGACTGGTGCTGTAACCGGGCGGGCAGTCCCCACCTCTGTGCCCGCTACAGTGAGAAGAGGCCACAGATTGGCTGTGACGGATACCAGTCACCCAGCACGGGTGGGTTTGCAGCTCATGGGCACTGGGGTGATGCTGTCTTGGTGTCCAGGGCTGGGAAGGGACTGGGAATGTCCCAGCCTCCCTGTGGTTAAGGCAGCCAGAGCCCTGGGCAGATGGGGGAAGGGTTTTGGGGTGCCCATGTGCAGGTTGTGCCTTGCCCTGGGCTGTGCAGGGTTGTGGGGGCATCTCCCTCAGCACATAACCACCAGCACAGTCTGGGGGTGATGGCACTGGGAGGGGAGGAGGACTACAGCAAACGTGGTTATGGTGTAAGCTGATGTGGAGCTTTCTTGCAACCCTCAACAGATTCCTCGGAGGAGGCAGAGAACGACTCAGATGAGCAGAGAGGTGAGCAGGATTGTGGGGTCTCCTTTCCCTCTGTCCCTGTGCCCCTGCAAAATGCCATGGGAGCTCCCAGCTTGCCCCTCAGGGAGAAGGTGGCTGAGCAAATCTCATTTCTTCTTTGCAGATGCAGAGGACAAGTAACTGGGAGGTTGCACACCCGCAGCATGTTCTGGGCCATGGCTGATCCTCCAAGTCCTTTGATCTGCTCTTCTCCCGTGTTCCCCCCAGAACCTGTCACCCCTGCCCACCACGCAGGGCAGCTCACTTGGCCAATGCCTGCAGTTGCCTGCCCTGGCACAAGTTCACGTTTCTAAGCCAGACTTGTCCCAAGGATTCAGTCGCCCTTTCCCAGCTGCAGCTGAGGGGCAGAACTGGTGGGGAGGTGGGCAGGTACCCCCCACTACACACACCACCCTTGTCCTTCCTACATCCCACTGTGCTCCCATGCTGCAGGGTGAGGCTGGACCCCTGGTACCCAGGGAAAGGGTGAAACACCACAGGTGGGTTGACTGTAGCCAAGCCCTTAAATGCCAGGGTGCACCAGGCTCGTCCTGTGAGCCAGTCCTGTCTTGTCCCCCACTTCTGTTTCGCAGCCATCCCTCCCTCAGTGGTCCCTGGACCCCGTGCTCAGGAGAAGGGACAATTCTCCAGATCAAGAATCAGATCAGTACGTCTGCTGGGTGTGTGAGGGCAAAATGCAACCCCATGATCGGAAATGTTGGGAGAAAAATAATTTTTTGTGTGTAAGAGAGCATCTTCCTTTCTTAAAAAAAAAATAAATCACTGTCAAATGTTGTTTGTTCAGTAAGACCTTGGAAGTGTTTGAGCATCACTGATCCTGCAGCAGCCATGTCCTCTGCCAAACTGGGGTGGGAAGCAGTGATGGGGCAGGCTTGGAGCAGCAGGATTACAGTATACTGTCCTTGGATTTAGTGCTGGAGATGCAGCTAAGTCAGGGTCTAGGGCAGTGAATGGGGTGGGAGTTGGGGGTCTGATGGGGTCTGATACACCCTCCTTGGATCAGTATCTCCCAATCACCAATCACCAGGGTTGAAGGGCTGTGGGAAGTTTGTGGGGACTACAGCCCGACCTGCATGATCTTTCATGGACACTGTAAACAGTGTCCATGAAAGCAGTGTGAGGACACTTGCAGCTTTGCAGGGAAAATGAGGGGATGAAGCAACCAAAAAATCTGCATCCATTTTCAGTTTGGCTCTGTGGATGGGACCAGCAGAAAGCAGGGGCTTGAGGGCTCGACGACAGCGAAGCAGGGCTGGCACAGGGACACATGAGGTGCAGACAATTTTACAGCAAGCCAACATTTTTGGTTTATTCTATTTGGTTCCTAAGGGGCTACAATCACTGCATTGCCCCACCTGACCCTGCTCTCAGGGGCTCTGCAGGGTCTGGTTATATCACACTAGTGCATACCCTGGTGCAGACACATTTGAGGATGATCCCAGTTGTCTCTGCAGGTCCTCAGGGGAAGGTGAAATCCTCCTGCTTTGGTCACTCAACATAAACCCACGTTTTTCATTCAAAAGAGCACCCCCTCCAGAGTGAATCCTCCCAGAACCCAACAGGCAGCTGCCTGTTCCCCGCTTCCATGTGTTGCTGCTGCTGCAGACCTTGAGAGCAAGCGGCGGAGCAGGCAGCAGCATCTGGCTTCTCCATGAGCCTGGAGGTGCCAGAACAGGACCCGTGGCAGGTTAGGGCTGCTGGGGGGGCTGGCTTGGAGGCATAATGTGGGGTCTCTGGATTCTTATCTGTAAAGGAGGGAGAGCTGTCAGTGTGGCATTGGCTCTGCGCTTCACGACAAGCGCAGACAGTGGCAGGGATCCCAGTGCTGGCCAAAGCATCCATGATGCTTCAGGATGAGGCACAGCTCCTGAGCACCTTTGAGGCACAGGGCCAGGATTCCATCCCCAGCCCAAAGTTGTCCACCCCAACAACCCATGGAGACAGTAACCCCAGGGCAGACCTGGACTGAGGGGTCAATGGCCTGGAGCTGCAGTTTCCAGTGCCTTTCCAGGGAGTGGGAGAGGGTGGGCTCTGCTTGCTCTCCTGCCATTGTTAAAGCTGGAGCAGGGAAGATGAGCAGAGTTTGAGGACTGGGGTGAAGCAGAGCCGTGGTAGGGGGAGTTTTGCAGGCATGTACTCACAGGAGAAAGGTCGTGTCCTCCACAAGGTCTCCTTGGCCCTGAGAGGGGGGAACAGAAAAGGGACAACAGGTCAGCAGAGGCTGGGAGAACACCTGCCTGATCCTGGTGTCTGAGTCTGATGGCAAAGGGGAGCAGTGACTGACTGTAGGGGCGAGATGGGGCTGTAAGAGGAGGAAAAGCCCCAGTTTTTGTGCACACTCAATTTCTTTCCTTGCCACAAGTGCAAATGAACAGAGGAGCTTCCCAGAGATCCCTGGCTCCAGGGCTGGCAGGGAGCTGGGAGCAGGGGCAGGACACAGCTCCGACCAGAGCCATGGGTTTGGGGGGTCTAAGCTTCCCCTGGTGTGGATTGCCACTGCAGGACCAAGGGCTGGGGAGGTGGGAAGGAGATGCTGGTGCTTCCACCCCAGCCTTGCACTTTGCCATTCTTCTGTTAACTCCCTGCTCTGCAGAAGAGCAAGGTCCGATCCTGAAACAACTTCTTCCTCACTCCAGACCAGCTCTTTCCAGACCCGTGTGAATTGCAGTGGAAATCATTTGGGTGGTATTCAAATTAAAATTGAAGCCCGTCTGTAACTAAGTACTGGGTGGGATGAGGAAGAAATGCAAACATTCTCTGACATGAGGGAGAAAGGAAAGCTAATGTTCAACCAACTGATGCTATCTACCACTGAGCAGCAGATGCCAGGGAAAGGGGCTGTAAGATGTTAAAAAGTCACCCAACCCCTCCCCCAGGGCAGGACTCCCCTGCCCAAACCAGAGTTCCACCTTTCAAATGTGGATTTTTGATCAGTTTTTCTCTCTGACACCGAACCTGCCACACCCCCAGCACCCTCCCCTGTGCAGGTCCAGCCCACGGCTCACCCCTGGTGCTGGCGGCGGTGCTGGCGGCAGAGGTGCAGGGCCAGGCAGGCAATGGCAAAGAGGAGGCAGAGCAGAGCCAGGGCTCCCAGCAGGATGCCGATGAAGGCAGCCAGGCTGATGGCCAGCCACTCGCACTGGGCGCCGGCCGGGGAGTAGATGGAGAAGGGCAGGCAGCTGTGGATGTGGAGGGAGGAGCGGTGATGCCGTGGGGAGAAGCAGCTGTGCAGGGCGGCCTCGTCCACCCCAGGGCTGCTGCTACCTGCACGTGGGCCCCTCGGGCAGGTGCTGGCACTGGCCACCGTGCTGGCAGTAGCCCATCTTGCAAGGGGAGATGCAGACGAAGCCGATGGTCCCCATGTAGTGGAGCCGGTAGCCTTTGTAGCCATACAGAGAGCAGGGGAAATAGTCCCTCAGCTCATCCACTGTCACTGGGGAGGGAAAGCACATGGGACTGGCCTTGCAGCAACACCCCTTGATGCTTCCCCAAGTCTCCCCAAGCTGGATCCACACCTGGGGTTGGGGGGCTGCCCACCCGCCTCCCCATGAGTGTGAACAGATCCCCGGGGCTCACGGGGTTATGGGGACAATGGGGACAGTGGGGTAATCCTCCCACACTCCCCAGCTCAGCACCAGGAGCAACTCACACTTCACCAGGTCAGTGATGTTGTCCCGGTGCAGGCGCTGGAAGAGGAGCCCCGTGCCCGCCTCCCGTTGCCCCCGCCGCCCGTTGAAGGCGCCGGTGATGGCCGCGGGCAGCTCCTCGTTCAGGAAGCGGATGACAGTGCCGTGGCTGTCATAGGCAAACTCGGACACCACCACGAAGGTGAAGCCATCGCTGTCTGTCCTGCAGGGAGAAGAGAGGGCTGCTGGCAGAGCTGCTGCTGCCTCACGGAGTGACTGAGCCTCACCGTGCCTCAGTATTCCCATCTGGGCAATGGTAAAGAAGGGATGAGGCAGGAGCACAAGGTGCCAACTGGCTGGTGTCTCCAAGGGTTTACCAGCATCAGGGCTGGAAAAACAGACTGAGCTGGGGAAAAATGCCCTTTGCGCACCAAACTCCCTGAGCTCATGCTCAGCCCTGCCCCACCGGATCCTTGGAGTGGTCACGGGCTGCTTCACATCTGACTCACGTCTGGGTGATGTTGGTGTTGCTCTGGAAAGCCTTTACCTCCAGGGAGCCCAGGATGGCTGAGACCTGCAGCGGGGGAAGCAGGAAGGCATCAGGGGAGGGCAGAATGACACCAGCACGAGGAAAGGTGGAAGAGTGATTGGGCAGGGTGGCTAAGCCCCAAGGGTTGCTCTGGCCTTTGGTTCATTTGCTGGGGACTTGGCACGTGGCCACAACTGCAGCCATCATCGTGCACTTGGTGCTTCCTCCCTCTGGGCTTGTGGATCTGCTGGACCCCCAGAGATCCCATGGGAGGGCATACAGAGGCATGGGCACCCCAAGCTGCCCCGCTGCCCAGTATGTCGTGTGTCCCCTGCTCTGAGCCCATCCCCTCCAGTGACATACAGTGCTGTTGACTTCCTCAGCAGTGGTGTTTTGCAGTGTCTTGATCCTCATCTGGATGCTTCTCCGAGGGAGATCTGCTGGGGGAGAACCACAGTGGTGGGTCTGGCATCCCAGGACTAGGGTGAATGGGGTTGGGTTTCACCCCATGCCGGGCACAGGTACCCACCTGTGCTGGGCAGTGGCCGAAAATCCCCCCCTGCCACCAGGCAGTGCTGGTCAGTGAAAGCTGGGGGGCAGGTGCAGGTGGGGGCACAGGTGATGGGGTGAAGGTGGCAGCGTCCCCCGTTGCTGCAGTAGCCCTCAGGGCAGGAGTGGTAGCCACAGGCTGAGCCACAGCCTGGCCTCTCACCTGTGGGATGGAGAGCACAGTAGAGGGATGAACCTGGCTGCAGGGCAGAGCCCCAGCTCACTGAGCCATCCTCAGCCACTCCGTAAGGCCTTTCTTCCAAGTTTTGTTTCTTCTTTTATGTGTTAGGAGTTTTAGTACAAACTCAAGGAAAAGCCCCACTCCCCCTCCTCCCAGCTGGAACCATTTGCCCTTCTTAAATCCCAGCCTGATGCATTAGAACAAGAGCAAAAGCCATCAACCCAACCCCACCACGGGAATCTTAAAACAGGGCTTGATTTAGCCCCCAACCTCCGCATATGCATTTGAACTTTGCTGGGGTGAGAATTTTTTCTCAAGGAGAAAAATTGCATGGGAAAAATTTCCCTTCCCAGTGGATTAGTGAGATCTACAGCCTGGGAACATGAGTGATGGCTGGACTCTGGTCCCTTCTGTTTATGACAGCAAGAGCTTGGGCACAGATCTCAGCCAGCTCCCCCTTCTCTCCTCTCTGGCCAGCCTGGGTCCCTCAGGAACTCTCTCCGCAGAGCCTGGAGGTGATAAGGACAAAGACCATGCCTGCCAGGAACCCCATACTCACCCTGCTCACCGGCCAGGCAGGAGCAGATGTAGCTGCCCACGGTGTTGGTGCAGGTGCTGTTCCCCGGGCACTCGGTCCCCTGCGCGCACTCGTCGATATCTGCCGAGGCAATGCACCATGGCACCGGGACAAACACCTCGGCTGGGGTCCCAGTGGCCGTGGTGGGAGCCCTTGTCACCTGAGCAGTGCTGTCCATCCCCTGTCAGGCCAGCCGGGCAGGGGCCACAGCCACTGAAAGGGTCACATCCCACACCAGGGAAGCATCCCTGGGAGCAGGGGTCCGGAGGGTTCTGGCAGAAGGGACCTGAGTAGCCACTCTCACATGTGCAGGCTGCCAGCTGGGAAGGGGATGGTGACACTGGCTTAGGGAACATGAGGAGGATGGGTGGACAGAGAAGACAGCCAGCACAGCTGGCATGAGGACAGGCACAGTGTGTCACCAGAGGAGCTTTCTGGCACACTACCTGCAGGGAAGACTCCCTGAGAGTGACAGTGTTGCTGTAGTCACACTCCTGGCTCCTGCTGCATCTGCAAAGGGTGAAGCGGAGCTGGAGGAGTGCAGAGATGTTGTTGGACCCAACAGCCTCCAGGTTGATGGTGAATGGGGCTATCCCGCGGGGCTCCCATATCAGGGTGCCATTCTCTGCCAGGAGGAGAGGTGGCAGTGAGAGGATGGCAGAGGAATTCCATTCCATTCCTTCCCATCCCAGCTGCTCCACCTCTCCTTCCTTACCCGATATGTTGAGCTCTGGTGAGAGATGGGGAATGAAGCGTGCACCTGCCCCCAAGGCCTGGTACTGCCTTCTGACCCTCTCTGTCCTGAAGGCTGTGATGGATGGGTCCCCGGTGATGACGGGAGGGAAGGCATCTGAGGAAAGAGCAGCCCAGCATACATGTGGCCTTTTCACCCCTTGGTGAGTCCCTCCCGGTGAGGATGGGACCCCAGGCAGATGCTGTCATGGCTGCCCACCAACAAGGCCCTTATGTTGCACATCATGGTGGCATCTCCCTGCTTTGGAGACAAGCCAGAAATGCAGTTCCAGGAAATGCAGTTTCAAAATCTTGGTGGCAACTGTCCTCCTGGTGGCATCTCCCAGGACTGGAGACAAGACAATTGGGCAGTGCAAATCCAAGATCTTGGTGACTTCTCTCCTGTCTCATATGAAGCAAGAGAGCCCAGGAAAGGAGCAGGGCACTGCCCAGTTACATCCAAGCCATCCCCTCTCAGAGGTGAGGATGTGTTCCACTTACTGAGTGCTGTCTTCCTCTGCTGGAAGTCGGCTGCAAGGCTCTGGGTGGCCAGGCCCAGGGCCAAGTTCCCTGTGCTCAGTGAATCGTAGATGCACTCCTTACTGCCGTGACACTGCGAGGCTGCCAGCTGGTACTGGCTTTCATTCTCCTGCCGCAGCCGAGACAAGAAGAAGGGTGTGAAGTTCAGTGCTGGTGAGTCCAGAGGCTGAGCGAACAGGCTGTGCTCCCCAGCAGCCCCTGCAAGAGAGCACGCCATGGGTACAGGCCATTTTAAGGTCTGTTGTATTTTAGGGTTCCTTTTCATGGAGCAGTGAGGACACCAAACACCTTTGCTTGGCAATGCTTTTGCTCAGGCAAGTGTTTAATTATCTCAAGACAAAGCGTGGCCAGGAGGTGCAGGAAGGAGGGGATCATCAAGGGGGATCCCAAGCCTGGACTTACAGGTCATCCCATAGCTATAGATGTCCTCCTCACTGCTGTTCACAGGGATGCTGGTACCGTTTGGCATCTGGAAGTCATCTGCGGGGTCATGGTCCCACACACCTGGTGGAGCATCACCAGAGGACTGGAATCCCCCCTGCCAGGGTTGACCTCCTCTCTGGTGCTGGCCAGCGTTTAGTTTATACCCAGGTGTCCCTGCCCTCACAAGCACAATTCCCCAGTTTTCCAGTCTACTTTAGATTGGGAAAAGAATTTGCACCCTGGCTCTGCAGTGGTGCCAGGAGCCCTCACCCAGGAGGCCCCTGGTGCGGTTGCGGTACCAGTCGGGCAGGCTGCAGACCACGCTGAGGATCCCAGAGGTGGCTGAGATGGAGACAGCGATGGTCCCATCGAAGACGGCCGTGACAGAGGAGGCGTTGATTAGCAGGACACCAGGGCTGTAGTAGACCTCGTCACCCAGGTCTGCAAGAGAAGGAGAGCACACAGGGAGAGTCCACTCAAGGCTGGGATCTGAAACAACGACCATGGATTCATGGAGGGGAGTGCTCCCCATCCACCCCACCCAAATCAGGGACAGGTGCAGGTGAGAGACATTTGATGGATCTCAGGATGGCTGCCCTTGCACTGGGCAGGGCTGGTCCCAGGGCATGGGGACATCTCTGGTCCCCCCCACATACATTTAGCATTTAACAGCAGATCCTGCTCACCTTGGGAATAGGAAAAATGGATAGTTTCGTTGTTCAGGAGGACTTGGATGTCATCCTGGCTCCCCAAGGTCCACTCAACCTGAAAATCATGGTGGATGTCCCAGTCAGCCCCTCTGCTTGTCCCTTCCTGCTGTCCCTCCATGCTGGGAACAATGTCCTCCCCATCCTCCCCCAGCCCAGGAAGAGAGGCTCAGCCCTGGGGCCTGTGTTGGTGTGTTCTTCACCCCAGCAGACACACGATACAGCAGCTTTGATGTTTGCACAGAAGAGGACAGCCAGATGCCCATCACCACTGGCAAGGGGCACACCACCAGGCCACCACCACTGTTTAGCTGACCTCGACAGCATGGAGAGCTGTGCTGGTGGGCTCCCAGCTCTGAGCCCCCTCCTCACGCTATTCAATGGCTGTTCCTGGTTACACCAGGACATTCTGCTTAATGAAGCTAAATGGGTGTGGGGAGCAATTCTGCAAAGTCAGGAGGAGCGGTTGCTTGTGCTCAAGTGTCAGGACAAAGAGTGTGCAATGAAGAAGGTGAAGCAGACCATGTTCCTTCAGAGTCTCCAGCCCTTGGAGGTCTAACCTAACCCAGGAGGTGTTAGACCTGTGCCTGGTGAATATTAGTCCATCCCACCACTATTAGTACTTTGTTGGAGTGGTAGGAGGTGGCAGAAAAAGAAGAGGGGATGCCCCTTGGGTCCCACCCACTTGTAGGTGGTGCAGAGGTGATGTCCAACTTGCCAGAGGGGTCATTACAGGCTCAAACTTGTACCCAGGGCACTCCTACTCACTGTTGTGGTGGTGTTGGAGACGTACTGGGCAGCAAAGGCTACAAAGTTGGTGGCCTGGGCCATGCCAGTCTGTGCTGTGCGCCCTTGCAAAATGAAGCTGGTCTGGGCATTGCTGGCCAGCAGCAGGACAAAGTCCCCAAGCCCATTGAAGGTGTAGGTGAGTCCATCCAGGGTGGTGATGTGAGGGTCCCCGAAGGCACCAGCTGGGGTCCAAAGGAGATGGAGCCATTTTGGGGGGAGGAAGAAGAGCAAACGCTGGTGTCATTTCAGGGAGGAGAGCAGCCCCAGAGCTGTGGTGGCTCAGCAGCCTGCACTGGCATATTGTAAACTGTGGCTAATGCATGGGGCCCACGCACAGCCCGGTGCCCTGGCACAGCGGAGCCAGAGCCTGGGGACTCACCGGGGGTGGGTGGCACGTATCCCTCACAGCCAACCCTCGGTCTCTTCTCAGCAAACCTGGCACAGAACAAGGGCTTCCCCACACGCCGGCAGCACCAGTTGAATGCTTCCAGCTCCCTGTCTGTGGAGGAAGGTGCTGGGGTGTGTCGGGGCCTTTGCTCTGCCTGTGCTTGATACTTGGGGTGTTTTAGGGTGAGGGAATGCCAGTTCCCACTTACCAGTGGCAGCGTGGAAGGGGAGGCTCCATGCTCTCTCCTGCCAGCCTTCGAGCAAGCTCCCACCTTGGTACAGACATCGCACCCCAGCTCCAGCTGGGCTGGGGGACACAGTGCGCAGCATCCTCACGGAGGTGTCCGCTGGGCCTGAAATGGTGGGAGGGATCACAGCCGTCCCCAGAGCAGGGAGGGACCATCCCCCACCCTGCAGCTGGTCCTGGGGGGCTGTCCTTGGCACCTCTGCTCCAGTGGTAGCGGAGATCCAGCTCTGCCTGGGGCCGGGAGCAGGGGCATGGTGGCAGCTGGCTGTTCCAGGTGGCTGGCGCTGGCTCTGTGTCCAGCCACGCCAGGCACTGCAGCCTGTAATTCACCCGGGAGCGACTGTCCAGTCTGTAAATCCACAGCCCACGCACATCTGGGGGAGGAACCAGAGATTGGCACCGCTCAGCTGGGGTCTCGCCTCGTGCTGAGGGATCCGGTGGGACAGCTGTCCCTGGCCACTGACCTCACACGAGGTCTCTAAGCTCCCTCTAGAGCCAGCGGGGCTGTGGCAAGCCACAGCAGGACATGGGACTCCCACAGTCTGCTCTTGGTGGCCAGCTCTTGCTCAGTGGCTTTGCTGGCCCATCCCCTCCCAGGGATGCGTGCTGGGGTCGTGCCCCTGGCACAAAGCACGCAGCTCCTTCCATCCCCACCCACCCAAAGAACCCCCAGTGCCATACCAGAGCCAGTGCTGCTGTGCTGGTCTGGCCGGTACTTGACAGCTGGTGGCTTCTTGCTCAGCTTGTTGTTTTGGGCATAGCCATTGCCACTGTGTGGAGAGATGAGGTTTGGGGTCATCCTTCCAACACAACCCTCCTCCTCTCCCCACAGAGCAGCTGGGGAGGGAACTGCTGCAGTTTGCAGGAGAAAGGCTTTAAATGGGGCAGGGTTGCTCCAGAAGTGGGAGCTGGGCTCTCCTGGGGATAACGCCTCCAAAAGTCCCAACACAGTGCTGGAACAAATCCCTGCTGTCCCAAAACCCAGTGACACGCGTGCAGCACCTAGAGAAGCCGATCAGCACGTTGGCTGCAGCCAGCTTGGTGTAGTCCCAGCGCATCCCACCGTCCTGGTAGAGCAGCAGCACAAAGGAGCGGTTCCCGTCGGTTGTGAGGACTGCCTGGTAGGTGCTCGTCTGGAAAAACCCAAGGCACCCCCTCAGCACCCCCAAAACCTCCCCTGCTGTCCCTGCAGCACAGCCTGAGGTGGTGAGACTTGAAACAGACACCAACAGTCCTCTCTGTCACCTGGGTCCCCCACTGCTCACCTGAGTGTCATCCCTCCGGGATGGGTATGCCGGAGCCTTCTCCCACGTCACCTTCAAGGTCCACTTTGCTACATAGGGGATTTTCAGGTATTTCTCAATCTTTGCTTCCACATCCTGCACAACAGGGTCTTGGGTAGAGCTGAGTGTAGAGTATTCCTGCCAGACGGCAAGAGATAGAGTTAAATGAGTGAGCCGGGAACTGGATTCTCCCAGGAGAACACCTCTGGGGGCCCTCACCTGGTACCACGTAGTGCCAACACCCTTGGAGAAGTCTGCATCATCCCAAAAGGCAGCGACCATTGGCAAGCTCTCCTGGCCAGTGAAGCCCCGGGGAGGGGGGTTGGGGTTGGACAGGACGTAGTTGTCCGTGGGTGGAAAAATGATCTGTCCGTTATCTGTAAACTAACCAAAAGAACTTGTTATTTGCTGACTGGGGTAACTTTTAGCCTCCATGGGTGAGCAGAAACCAACCATTTTAAATGTAAAAAAAAAAAATATTTGGATGAAATTTGGTTTCTGCTCCATTTCCTTGGGTTTTTTTTTACCAAAAAGGTGGCACATCCGTTATGTGCTCACCAAGGGGGGCACTCACGTAGAGAGTATCTCGCAGTGACTTCCCAAAGGGAAATCCAATCTCTGGCTTGAACAGGGGTGAGTTAAAATCCACCATCCTCCGGACGTACTCTTGGTCCCCTCTTTCCATGCCAAAGGGATAGAGGGAGGCTGCTGGCTCTGGCATGTGCAGAAGATCAATGGAAAAGGTGTAAAATCATTAATGTCTTCTTTATCCACGCTGCAGTCAGGACAAACCTACCTGCTTGCTGCCAGGATGCTGTGCCTGTGCTCTGATGAATTGTAACCCAATTTTTAACCCACTTTTGGGATGCTCTCAAATGTCCTGTTTTGCCTTTTCCCATGAATCTGGGAATCTGGCAGCCCAATGTGCAATGCAGGTAAGATACCCTGGACCGGGCCGTACCCTCATCCACCACAATGCTTGACTGGCTAAAACCCCCTTCCCTACTCCTGGCTTTGGGAAAAAGAAGATCTACTTACTGATAAGCTCATGGGTGGGTTGGGGCTCAGGGGCAGGACTTCCGTGCCCGGTGGTGGTGTGGGCAGATGTGCTCGGTGCTGTGGACGGTCCTCTCTGTGTCCCAAAGGCACGAGACAGGGTGGTGGCAGGGCTGGTGGTGGCTGTTTGTCTCACTGGTGCAGTGGTGCCTGGGGCTGGGAGACTTCCCACCTCCTTGGCTGGGCTCACTGGGGCTGTGGACTCAATAGCTGTGGTGCTGCCTGTGGTGATGGCCATGGTGTTCCCTGCAGTGGTGGCTGTGGTGCTGCCTGCAGCAGTGGCAGTGCTGTTCCCTGCAGCAGTGGCAGTGGTGTTCCCTGCAGTGGTGGCCGTGATGCTGCCTGTGGTGATGGCCATGGTGTTCCCTGCAGTGGTGGCCGTGATGCTGCCTGTGGTGGTGGCTGTGGTGTTCCCTGCAGTGGTGGCTGTGGTGCTGCCTGCAGCAGTGGCAGTGGTGTTCCCTGCAGCAGTGGCAGTGGTGTTCCCTGCAGCAGTGGCTGTGGTGCTGCCTGCAGTGGTGGCAGTGGTGTTCCCTGCAGCAGTGGCTGTGGTGCTGCCTGCAGTGATGGCTGTTTTCTCCCTCCGGGCAGGTGCCCCTGGAGGTGTCTGGAAGGCAGGAGGTGACGTGCCCGCTGCTGGTCCCGTGTTGTGGTAGCTGATGGATGTAGGAGAAGTGGTGCCTGTTGCTGACTCGGTGGGAGTCTGTCCAGCTGCTGCCACCCCAGATGCACCAACACCAAGCAGGGACAAGGGGGCTGTTGTTGCCTCCTCTGTTGGGCTGTGCAGGCTGGGGAGGGGTGACCTGGATACTGCAACAGCAGTGCTGGAACCAAGGATGTCCCAGGAGCCAAGAGTTGTCTGCACCAAGGGGTTACGTGCTGCTGTGGGTGGGACAGGCTTCCCACCTCCGCTTGTCTCGCTGTGTGTTACATCAAGGAACAGGGCACTGCTGGTGCTGGTGGCCCATGCTGTGGCAGATGGCATGGCTGTGGTGACCCTGGTCACAAAGGTCTCCCAGCCTGTTGAGGTGGTTGGCAGGATAGTGTTGCTGGGGAACGTGCCGGTGGATGGTGTGGTGGCCGGTATGGTGGCCAGGCTAGTGCCAGTGGCGTTGGAGTCAGGGACACGGGTGCTGCTGGTGCTGGCTGAGGGTGCTGCACCCTCGATGCCGCTCTCAGAGCGGGTGCTGTCCACATGGGCAGTGGTACCTGTGGTACCTGGCCAGGATGCAGCTGTAGGCTCCCACACATTTGTGTGGCCAACAGCCAGTGAGGTGATCCCAGCTGTGGGCTTGTCCTCAGTGGCAGGTGGCTCTGGTGATGGTCTGGCAGTGACAATCACGTGGCTGGGAGCTGGCTCTGCTGCACTGGCACCTGGGTTCTCCTCCGTGCTCACCTCCAGGAACCCCATCCCCATCGCTCGCCCTGTGGTGCTGCCATTGGTCTGGGGGTCACCTGAAGCCCCCATTGCTTGCAGTGGGGCAGCCAGGGACAGCGGGGACATGAGTGCTGCAGTGGTGGCCATGGTGTTGGCCATCACTTGGGGTATGCTGGATGGAGACACCTCCACACCTACATTGGCTCTGTCTTCCAGGAGAGGGGGGATGTCTGCTTGCAATGCCATGGGGACAGTGACTGCTCTGGGTCCCCCAGGGGTATCTGACACAGCTGTGCCAGTGCCTGGTGCAGTGCTGGGTGATGGCATCTCTGCCCCTGGAGCTTCCACAATTTGGGGCCCGGCCCGGAGCACTGGGGTTTGTGCAGATCTGGGTGCGACACCAGTTCCCGGGGTTGTTGAGCCTGCTGTGGGACCTGGCTGGCTGTGGCTGGACTGTGCATCAGGCACAGGCAGGGTGGCTTCAGTGTCCCCTGGCATCGTGGTGGCACTGCCACTGCCCAGTGATGCTGATCCCATCCCTGCTTCACTAACTGGAGTGTTGCTAACAAAGGAGGATGGATGGGCAGCTGGCACAGTCCCGATGCCATACGCAGCGATGGAAGGTGGTGGTGCAGCAGCAGCAGCTCGAGGGGCCCTGTCTGGCTTTGCTCCACTGGTGCCCTCAAGGGACAAGGGCACGGCCATGCTGGGAGTGGCTGGAGGAGATCCGCCTGCAGCTGCCTGTTCTGTGCTGGTCCCAAGGCCTGTTGAGAGAGACTGAAGGGGCAGAGAGCCCATGGAGCGCGGAAGGGGCCTTGGAGAGGAACCGTCAGGGTCATTGAGAGCTGCATGGGGGGACAGACTCATGCTGAGCCCCCCTGGCACGTCCTTGGTCTCCAGGATGGCAGTGCCTGCTGTGGCTTTGGTATCGGCCTCATTCCTAATGGACACCAGCTCAGCACTGGTACTTCCCAGAGGTGGGATGTCCTCTCCAGGGACAACATCCATCACTGTAGCCAGTGTACCCAGAGCTCGTGTGGTGGCCTGGGGTTGGGTGACAGCGCTGGCTCCAGGCAGCCCATGTGCAGCAGTGCCGGGGGCTGCGCTGTGGCTGGGGGGAAGCGTCTCCCCTGTGCCCAGCACGGCATCATCAGGAAGCTGGGGCAAAAGGGCTGGAGGCAGCTGAGCAGGAGGCCCAGGAGGGTCCTGTGAGGCACTGTGGTCAGCATTGGATAAGGTTCGTGTCCCTGGCTCTGTAGACTTGCTGGTGCCAATGATGGTAGAAGAAAAGGTGACCTTTGCCAAGGATGCACTTGGAGGGTCTACAGACAGTGGGGTTGCCAGGCTGGCTCCCACTGTGGCTGTGTTGGGGGGGCTGGCTGAGGCTGCTGCCATCTTCATGGGGCTGGCCCTGTCCTGAGAGATGCTGGCAGCTGTAGCCAAACGTGAGGTTGCCTCATGCAGCCCCGGTATGATCTCCTGGGACAGGAGCATGGCAGTGGCATGTGCCTCAGCAGAGCTCCTGCCTGTCCTGGGGGGTGATGTCCCTGTGCTGTGCTCATCCTGGGGGAGCACTGGCTCTCTGGTCCATGCTGTCGCTGGCAGCTCCTCTGCAGTGACAGCACCCATGGCAAGACCCATCGTGTGCCCCGTGGGCTTGAAGGACAGAAGCTGCATGTGCCAAGCGGTGGTGGGAGCTGGAGGGACGCTGGTTGGGTGGCCGGCAGCATCTGGAGAGGAGACCCCAGCCCCTGACCCTGCCTGGGGGCTGCCTTGCATTGCTGGAACCCCAGGGAGAGCAGCCGGGCTGGGAGGCCCCTCCTGCTCACCACGGCTTCCAGCTGGGACCAGCCCTCTCGCTGTTGCCTGTGGCACCAGGATGCCTGTGGAGCGAGACAAGGCAGCCCCAGCTGGATCAACCCCACCGCGGCCCCAGCAGGCAGGAACCTGCCCGCGGCCAGCTGCCTGCCCGCCTTACCTGAGCTCTGGCTGCCCGCGGAGGCGGTGGTCGGGCCGGCGGGAGAGCGGAGCTCTGCCCGTGCGGCTGTGGGGAGCGCCTGGCACATGCCCACGTCTGAAGGCAGCTCGGCGCTGGTGCTGTCGGCCATATGGGAGATGCTGCCCGACTCTGATGGGTCCAGTGTGGGGACAAGGGGCTGCCCCTTCATCTCCCCGGCTTGCGCAGAAGGTGGGTGAGGGCAGGATGAGGAAAAGAACAGCGCGGAGTCCCCATCACCCCCATCCCTCCTCCCTTCTGCGGGAGGACCAACACCAAGAACAAGAGAGGCACCTTCCCCCAGGGTGAGTGCCCCTATTTGACCCACAATTCCTGCCACCTTCCCCTGCTGCAACTGGGGACCAGGACAAAGCTTTGGCACCCGCGGACAGAGACAGGGCAAACCCCGGCCGGGCGCTCGGACTCGACCTTGCAGCGTTGGAGCAGCCGGAGGGTTGTTTGCAGCCCACCACCCACATGGTATCAGCCACCTGGTCAGCCCGGAGCAGTGCGAGGGACCCTGGCACTTACCTGGCAGCACCCAGAACCCCCACAGCACCCAGCTCCAGAGCGGCCACGGACCCCGGCGCCCCATAGTGCTCCTTCGGTGTCAGGGAGGAACGCGACAGGGCTGCAGCTCTCACTGTCTCAAGGGAGCGCGCAACGGGTGGCTCCGCCGGTGAGCACTCCCCCAGGTGGGGGGGACAGGGACACCACGTGCCCTGCCTGGGGCACTGACGTCTCTGTCCTCGCAGCCTACGCTGAGGTGGCACCGTCCCAATTCCGGGCACCCACTGATGCTGGGGGACACACCCCTTTTGCCATGGGAGGCTTTAAGGTCCTTCCCGGGCTGACCTCACTGTTGACAGCCCAAGGCTGGGGTCCCCAACCGCTGGGGAGCACCCGGGGTGTTCCAAAATTACTTGGCCTAAAGGCACTGGGATAGCAGGTGGTGACAGGGGTCCCAAATACCTCTGGGAGGGGTGGGTCAGTCCTGGGGTCTGCATCCCCATGCACCCTCCTGTTTGCTGTCAGGTCCCTCCACACTTGGCTGCACGGCCGATAACCCCTGGCAGGGGTTGGCTTGTCACCAAGGAGGAAGAAGGAAGGAGCCGGCTACCCGCTGGTGCCTTGGGGTCCCACGTACTGACCCTGCCCTGTCCCCCCCTTCGGCACTGCCGTCCCAGGCGTTATCTGCCCATCGCGGCAAACGCCCACACAAACCCGGATGGAGGGGGGGGGGTTGTTCCCTCACGGGTGGCAGGGCCGGGCTGTGCCCTGGGTTGCAGGTCACCTTCCACCGGGGACACAGGCCAGATGGAGCCAGGTGCCTGAACAGACCCAGTGAGGCCACTGCAGCAAATGAGGTTGCTTCTTCACAGGGTCTCACCCAGCTCCAGGACCACTTAAGGAGGGGGAAGTAAGTCAGTGACGGTGTTGTGCCTTCCTCACTCCACTGACAGCCCTGCCATGGCAGCTGCACCTCACACGGGAAAACAGCAGCACAGAGTCCCAAGCAGCGACACGTGACTGCTCACAGCTCCCCATCCCCACGCTCGGGGAGGGCCAGACGACCAGAGCTGAGGGAGCTGTGGGAGCACAGGATGTGGCCAGGTACCATCTGCCACAGGGAGGGATCCACGGTCATGCCAAGGCAGCCCTTCCTCACTGTGTATGGTGGGGTCTCTCCTCTGAAGCCACCAACTCTGGAGCAGAGTATCCTGGGGAGCCAGTACCTGGTGGGTTTGGGCACCAAGATCCTCCTCTACCTGATCCTGAGATCCCTTCCTGATGCTGCTGGGAGGCAGCACCGCAGGAAACCCAGCTAAGGGGATCTGACACCCATTTGAAGGGGGGAGTGAGTGCTGACACCGGCTCTGGGACCCCACAGGAGCCACCCCTCCACTCCTGCACCTGCTCCCGGCTCCGTCTGCGGCGGAGGCACCCGGTTTCACAACACCCCTCGTGTGGGTGGGGGCGACGCCGGTCCTGCCACTCCCTGCCCGGGCATGAGTCAGGCGGCAGCCGGGAGCCGCGGGGCACCGGGCAAGGGGGGCCCGGCTGCGGGGGGCTCCCCTGCAGGCAAGCACTGCCCACTCAGTGCAGGCAAAACCGTGCCCAGCCTTCAAGCATTGGGCCTGGGGGTGGGATATACTGTGACTAACTCCAGCAGCCCTGGCTGCGGAGAACTTTGCACCCTAAAACAGCCTGGGAGGGCTCGCAGGGAGTTTTTATAGGTGCCCATGTCACACAGCTTCCTGGGGATCCCCAGAGTCCATGCATCCCCTCCAGAGTTTCATACCACGGTGAATCCCAAGGGTTAGAGCCCCAGCTGCCAGCAGCGAGGAACTAGCACCCATGGAGACGTGGCCTCTGTGTTGGCAGGGATAAACCTGGGAGACGGCCACAGGCACCCTCCTCTCCATAGAATATTTTTATATATACACATAATATATATATATTAAAATTACATTTCTCTTTACAAAAACAATTCAACAAGGGGCCAGGAAATGGAGCCCGTTGCCAAGGCCAGGGCACAAGCACCCTGGAAAGTCTGTGGTGCTGGGCAGGATCCCTTTTGGGGTGTCTCCACCCTCCAAATAGGGGTTCAGTCCAGAGTCCTGCAGCAGGTTGCATGGGTGGAGGTGGGGGAACTGGCCCCGTGGCGAGATGCCTGCTCTGGATTCGACATAGCTCGCCCCATCCCCGCTGTCACCACCTGTAAGGAGAGGACAGGACATGAGCTTAGGAGGGGTGATACTGCCAGTCTACTCAGAGCAGTGTGGCATAGAGAACTGCCCCCCCCAAAAATATTGATGTCCCTACTTCTGGCGGGTGGTGCCGTAGGGATCAAGGAGGTGGGAGCTGGCCTGTGCCAGGTTCCAGTCGAACATCTCCAGCACCCGCTGGCACTCGACACGGGACTTCAGCCCCAGGCAGAAGAGCTGCTCCACCTGCAAGGGGACAGGGCATGGCCAGAGGGGTGACAGGAGTGCCACCACTCTTGCCGGAGCCAGAAGGAGGGAACAGGGGTGTGCTGTACCTTCAGGTACTGGACGGCCCACTGGACATTCCAGCCGTGGTTCTGCAGGGCTGCCTGGCACTCCTCGGTGGTCACGCCGTGCACCATGTCCTGCACCTGGGGGGGAGCTTGTGGTCACTGTCTGCTGCCACTCCTGGGCAGCAAGAAGCCTCTGACCAAAGCAGGCAACCACCGGGGCTGCCCCCATCCCTGGTTCTGTCTTCAGGGAGTACTGTCAGCCTGAAGCTGAGATCATTCTCATCTCTGGAACCTTAAATCTCTCCTGGGCTTGGGTGGGCCACAATACCCCCAGCCTAGAGAGACAAGGGGACCATAGCAACAGCCACCTTTCCCCTCCCTAGGGCCTTCAATTCCCATTTTGGCATTGAGGTGACATTTATGTTCCCTGCATATCTGGGGCCTCCTTGCAGCCAATCCCCTGGGGTTGAACTTGCAGAAACTGAGGCACAGAGTGGGGAAAGCTCTTGCCCAAGTGAGCCCACGGCTACTCTTGCCCACGTGAGCCCACTCCTCATGGATGCTTGGGATGACACTTACCAGCCGGATCTTGTCAGCAGGACGGCAAACATCTGGCCCGTCGTAAACGATCTTCTGGAGGCTGCAGGAGGCTTTCACCAGGCACTTGAGCCCAGGGTTGCTGTTGTTGGAGGAAAAGTTTGCCTTGCAGTCTGGCAGTGGCTGCTGCACCATGGGACGGACGGTGGCCGTGGTGATCTGGCGGGATGCTGGCACCTCCTCGGGGCTTTTAGCCTCCTTGAAAAACTTCTCATACTTGTCCAGGTAGGCAGGGCGCTCAGGCAGCAGGTAGTAGTGCGTGCTGCTGACCTTCTGCCCATCCTTCACGATGGGCAGGATGCAGGGTCCCTTGGAGCAGTCCTTGCCCTGTGCCTGGATTACCTTAGGGGTGGCATACTTGGGGTCAAGGGCAAAGCTCTGTGTGGTGGGCATGGGCTTCCCTGGTGAGGTGGAGAGGCAGGAGCAGAGGGCAGCACGTTGCTGGGGGGAGCCCACCTGCAGAGCCATGGGGCTGGGTGTCCGGGAAGTGGGCTGGGACAGTGGGTCCCGTGGGGGGATCTGGGGTGGCCGGTCTTCCTCGCCCCCCGAAGCTGGGGAAAGGTCCCCTGACCAGCGCCCAGGCTCATTGCGGCGAAGGGGCCGGGGCGGGATTGGGACACGGGGCGGGATTTGGGGCTTGTCGTCAGCTGGGGCAGCCGGTCCCAGAGGGACGTTGAGCCTCTTCATGCACTCCTGCTGCAGCTCCTCGAAGAGCTCGGTGGTCTGCGTCATGCTGGGCTGTTTGGTCTCCTTGGGGGGTAGGAAGAGATTGTCCTCCAGTGCTGGTCCCCGCTCACTCTCATCCACAAAGCCATAGTTGGTCTTGCCCCGCCGGCTCGGGGGGCTGGTGATAGAGCAGACCTCAATATCATCCTCATCCTGTGCCACGTCATCATAGGCAGGTGGTGGGGGCAAGGGCCGGGCGTCCCAATCCACCACCGGCGTGGGGTGGAGAGGCCGAGGTAGAGCCCGTGTGGGGCTCTGCGGTGGGGTCTTGTCCAGCAAAGAGCAGGCCTCCATGGCCAGCTTGGCTAACGATGGGGCTGTCAGCTCCCCCACTGGAGAGGGGCTACCCTGGGGCACTTCCTCCTCAAAGTCAATGAGGGTCACCTCGCTGCTTGCCGGCCCCTCGCTTGCCAGCCGTCCAGGTTGCCGCTCGCCCACCTTGGTGCCCGGTACTCGTGCTGATGGCTTGACCGGTCGCAGACCCTTCCCTGTGCCTGGCTTCTTCAGGCAGAGCTTCCGGAGACCCCCCGGCAGACCCTCCTCCTCCTCACTGACTGGGTCGTAGCAAGGCTCTAGAAGGGGACAGAGAAGGATAGTGAGGGTCCCAGCACCCATCCCTAGGGTGCAAGAAGGGGCATCTGCATCTCCAAGCCCCCAAACCACCCCATAGTTTCAGCCCTCTTTGCTCCCAAGGCACACCAGGGCACCTGCCCCAGGCGACCCAGGTAAGAGAGAAAAGAAAGAGGGCATGAAGAAGGGAGAGCAGCACCGAAAGAAGCCCAACTTACTGGTGAGCAGGACGGTAGGCTGAGGCGGGCGTGGAGGAGGCTGCCCTGCAGAAGAGAGAACCCAAGAGAAGGGGAAGCATAGGCTGAACAGGCAAGCGGCAGCCAGGGTGCTTGTTAGGGGTGCATGCTTTGCTTGTGTCCCCTTCACCAGTGGGGCACGGAGAGGATGCTGGTGGGAAGCCCCCCCAAGGAAAAACTCTAGGTTTATGGGGATTGTGGCATACACAGTGTCCGAGTTCCCTCCCCGTAGCAGCTCTGCTGAGATCCCCCACACTGGGGAGGCCAGCTGTGGGAGGCTGGAGAGGACAAGGGACTCGGACGAAGGGCAGCAGGGCAGAGTCCAGCCAGACAGAGCCAACAGCTGCCCACGCTGCTGGCAGTGGTGTATGGCCAGGTGACAACATGCCCCATCACCCCAGCTCCCCCTGGTCTGCAAAAAGCAAGTGCCAGCAGAGAGACAGAAAGGAGAGGGTCCAGCCCATCACCCTGGCAGCAGGGTACAGGGATGGGGGCTTTGTGCAGCTGATGGGCAGGAGGAAGGAGAAAAGCCACTCACTTTTAGCCCTCCCTGGAAGCTGTGTAGGTCTGGCAGCGCTCGGGTCCACACCTAAAATATCAGGAGGGTCCATGGGATTTCCCAGGTACAGCCTGTGGGGAGAGAGGAGAGTGCCTGGAGTCAGCAGGGGCCATGTGGGACCCCTCGCTCCCCAGGCTCGTGCCTTGGGACACCCCACAGCTCCCCCACCACACACCATGCCTGGTGACTACCGTTCCTGCAAGTGCTGGGGCAACACACCTCAGAGGTTTCCAGTGCTACGGCACAGAGCCTGGTGCCATCCCAATGTCATCCCACCCATCTCCAGCTTCACGTGTGTGATGCGCTGTGCCCAGGGGACTGCAAGCAGGGTGCCGTGTCCAGGGTACTTGTGTGGGGTGCGGAGCCCAGTACACCCCTCCAGCACCGGGGCGATGCTGCGCCCAAGGCAGGGTGCCCCGGTACCGCGTGCCAGTGGGTGCCGGGAGGCCCGGGCGAGCCATCGCAAGCCAGGGAGCCGGCGGGAGCTGGCGCAGCCCGAGGGCTTGGGCGTGTGCCGAGCTCGGTGCGTTCTCGGCAGCCCGGGCAGCACGTACCCAGTGCCCGTGCCCACGCAGCGGGGCGCGGGGAGGCCTGCCGGGGCACGAGCCAGCTCCGCGTGCACGGCGCCTCGGTTCAGCCCTCCGAGGGCCGCCGGCGCAGCCCGTGACACAGGGGGCTGTGGAGGGGTCAGGCTGGGACTGAGGCACCAGCAGAGCTGTCCCAGGCCTGGGATAACTAACAGCAGTTGGGATCGTGATCCCAGGGGACGGACTGCGCCTAGCGCAGGAGCTGGCCCTACCCACCAGGAGCTTTCCAGGTTTTGAAATCCGATCCTGTCCCCCACCGTGCTGACCTCCCCCAACCCTCCAGCCCAGTGCTGGGAGAGATCCCCACATGCTCCCTGCCAAGGTGCTCCTGCTCACTGCCACACAACCAGTCCCACCTGGCAGGGAGTAAATGGGACACTGGAGCACAAGCACCCAGCCTCCCTCCCCCCCATCACAGTCCAGCCAGGTGTCTTCTGATAGGGTGGAGAAAAAAATCATTCAGGTGGATTTTTTTCATGTTTTGCTTTGCAAAAAGACTCATGCTGTTAGAAGCGTGGGGACAGGCTGCAAGCCGCACACATTTAGCCGCCCTGAGACATCCCAGAAGTGCTTTGGGGTAATGTGGCCACCTCTGGGGTGGTGCTTACTGATGTTTCCCTGCCCCAGGACAGCCACAAGCACAGCAGCCCCCCACGTCCCTAACCCCATTAGTAGGAAGAGGCAAGAAGTTAGTCCAGCTGCAGGAACCCTACCCAGAGCCACCATTCCCAAAACAGCGGGGGCGGAAAGAGATGCTTCATGGGGGGAAAGGGGGGCAGTAGCCAAGCCGCGTCTTGCTCCCGAGCCCAGTGGGCAGCGGGGAAGGGAGGGAGCAGGCAGAGGATGCAGAGAAGACAAAAAGTTTCTTACTCATCAATTTTATCGGGAAACCCCCAGCAGTGCTGCGGGTTGGTGTCTCCATGGCCTGTGTGGATGAAGCTGTTTTTAAGCGGCTGGCTGATGTCGTGGGCTGACAGCCCTGCCACCGAGGTCACCGTGTTTCGGGGAAATTGGCCCACTTTTAGGGTCCGTTTATTCTGACCCCGCCACCAGTAATTCTCGGCCCTAAGGAATAAAAAGGACCTTGTTACTGATGAGGGGATGGGAGGTTGACACGCGCCTGCCCCAGTGATGGGGAGGAGGCAAGGTGACTCGTCCAAGTCCACGAAGGCGTGCGGTGACACAGCCAGGAAGGGAACCTGGGTGCCCAGGATCTCAACCCTACACCGGCAGTACGCTTTCACTCCCACCCCACATGGTCCCTGCACCTGGTGGTGCTGGGAATGCAAGTGGTGGGGAACAAAGCTCCATGCTTTTCTCCCAAAAGATATGCCCCTTCCTCCTCCCTGCTGCCTCAAGTTACGCAGGAACCTTGGGGTGATGTCTGCACCAAGCTGCTCATCACCGATCCCTCTGTGCCCCATCCACTGAAGGATGGCACAGGGGACACTCTTGGCGTCTGATGGGGACCCATATGGGGGCCAGTGGTCTGTGGGGTCTTCCTCACTCCCTTCCTACATTATCAATGAGCCCTGTGCAGGCTGGTGCAGGCAGGGAGAGATGGGCAGAAAGACAGGTGGTGGGCTTAGGCTGTCAATCTTCCTGGATTCACCTGAGTGGGCCAGGCCACCCTGGGGTACTGGTCCCTAGTGTGTCCCTGAGGAGTCACCCAGGACGGAGCCACCTTTGGGGTGGATGACGTGGTCATCTAGCCCAGAGGGACTGGTGGGGGAAATAGGGATGGGGCAGGCAAAGGCATCCCAAATGGTGTACCCCACCCAGCACTGTGCCAAATAAATGGTGGGGGAGCTCTGACTGTAAGCTACCCCCCTGCCTGTCAGGGCCCTACACTCCCCGTGGGCAGGGTGTGCTGTAGGCAGGGGGCAGTGGCAGTGTGGGTGCCAGCCTGGCGAGGCTGGCATGGGCCCCACAGTTTCCTGGAGTCACCTGTGAGTCACCCCCGGCCACCAGCACAGTCCCTTTCCTGTTTACCTTCCCGCTGCCGCCAGCCAGCCGCCTTACTCAGCGTCGGGACCCCTCGGCAGAGCCCCGGCAGAGCCCAGCCAGCACTGGGCACCCTCCCTCACCCGCGGCAGGCTAGGGCAGGTGGGGGAACGGCTCCCCTCCCCAGGAGGTCCCCTGCACTCGCCCTCCCTGCGCCCCTCACCGCCGCATTCCGATGAAGGGATGCTGCATCCGGGCCATCCCTCCACTCTCCCTGCTCCCAGCCTCGGTCCCACCGAACCCCAGCTCGGACCCCCGGCACAAACCCGCTCCGGCGCTGCCCTGGCTCCTCTCCCCTCGACAGCCCCCTCCCGCGGCCGGCTGGGTCCCCGGGGGGCTTTCAGGGAGGTCCCTGCCCCTGCCCACACACACGTACGCACACCCGGCGCCCGCCGAACGACAGGCAGGGGCTTGAAAAGGGGTGGGGGGTGTTTACGGTGCCCCGGGCAGCCTCGGCAGGGCCGGATGCGGCCCCCGGCAGGAGGCCCCCCCTTCCCCCCGCCAGCTCTGCCCGGGCATCCCCGCAGGCAGCGCGGTGGGGGGCGGCCGCCGCGGGGAAACTGAGGCACGGAGAGGGGGGCTCCCCTCCGGGAGTACCGGCAACTGCTGGGGCTCCTGCCACCCCCCGGCTGCTGAACCCACCGCGTGTGCCCTGAGTCCGCACTCCCAAAACCTACCCACCGGGGGTCACCAAGGACCGGCGTCCCTCGGGTAAACTGAGGCAGGGGAAGCTGCGCCCCGGCTCTTCTCTACTCCCGGCAATTCCCGACCGACAGGCAATCTCCAGCCCCTCTTTCCCGCTCCATCCTTCCCTCCGCGGCTCACCTGGGGCCGGCGGTGGGGCGGGGGGCGCGGACCCGCAGCCCGGCCGCGATGCGGCGGCAGGGACGATGTAGGCGCTCCGGCGCGGCCGCACCGCCCTCCGCCGCTCCTTCCCTCCCTCCGCCGACGCTGCTTCTCCTCCCCTCACCTCCCCTCCCTTCCCCTCCCCTCCCTGCAATTAAAACGCCAGACCCTGGGCGAGAGTCATCCCCGCGGCGGCGGGCCGGGAGCAGCCGGTCCCTGCAGACACACAAACCCGGCCTGATTCACCCCGGGTTGTGACTAACCGCGGGGAGCCGGCCCGGGGCGGGGGACAGGGAGGGACGGGGACAGAGCCCTCCTCCTCCTCCTCCTCCTCCTCCTCCTCCTCCTCCTCCTCCTCCTCCTCCTCCTCCTCCTCCTCCTCCTCCTCCTCCTCCTCCTCCTCCTCCTCTCGGGGTGGGGGGCCGGCTCTAGCGCGGGGACACCGAACTCCTTTGGGAGATCCCCACTCTCCCCCAGCTGGAAGGTGACAGGCGCCTCCCGGGATAGAGATGCAGGGACAGAAGGGCCCCCTACTCCAGTCCCCAGGTCCC
>VZRQ01009089.1:474524-535839 GCA_013397975.1 Machaerirhynchus nigripectus
AATCATCCCCGGGGGAAGAGGAGGGACCAGAGCTATGCCGGGACAGCCCATAAAGCGCAAGCTGGGCTCCTGGAGAAGTTGCCACTCACCCAAATAGTGCGACTTCTCGGGATGTGGTGTTTGTACAGCAGAGGGCAAGACCGGCATGAAGGGCGGGGGGGGGGCCGACAGCAGAGAGAAACTGAAAATATTTTAGTCCAGAGCCCTAAACTCATGCGGTCTCACCTGAGCAGGTCTCTGGGGCTGAGGAGGCAGCTCCTGCCCTCCCAGAGCTCCCCGGGGCTCTAAGCAGTATCCACATCTGCATTTGTATCTTGGCCCACGGTACCTCCAGGCTGATGAGGGGCAGGGACAAGGCAGGAGAAAGTGCTGGCTTCCTGGGACAAAGCCATTCACAGACACCTTCTCAACAGCAGAGACCTGGAAGGCCACGGCCAGGGGGAAACCTGACATTTCATCCTTCTCCCATCCTTCACCCGTACACCGCAGGCTTTTCAGAGTCAACGCTGTGACTGAGAGGTGGGAGGTAGGACATGGCCATGAAAGGAGGGGGAGGTCTGGGGGCTTGCATACAGTTGTGCTCCTCCACCTCATTACCAGAGTCCTCATTCCAGTTGTCTGTGATGAGGCAGGACTCAGCTAAGCAGCACTGTAAAGTTCAGATTTGCTGCTGCACATAAACAAAGGTGGTAGTGGAGCTGCCACGTACCAGCCCTGATGGAGCAGGACAACAGCCCCCGTCCAGCTGCCCAAGCTCACCCATGGCCACAATGCCCCAACAGCATCATGGCTTTGCAAGAAGTCACAAGAGAAGGTGAATGTTCAAGCTTCAAAATCTTTATTAAAGCAGACAGCAGGTAATCCAGAACCCCACAAGAGAAGCTGAGTGTTCGAGCTTCAAAAATACTTTAGTCAAGCAAAGAGCAGGTAATCCAGAAACAGTTTAGCACCCCGCAGCAGTCAGATGCCAGCACTGAACAAGGCATCCCAACATCCCAGTAGTCACGGCTGTGCAGCCTAGCCAGGAGACAAACCTTGTCTTTTGTCTCTCTCTGCTGGCTATAAAGCACAAGACTAAGTCTGACATCAAGATGCATGCAAACACCACAGTGAGGACTCCCAGACAGCAGCTCTTAGATGCTATCCAGAGAAATGTCACTAGGAAACACTAACACAGACAGGGCTGTAGAAGTTAGAGGGTTAAGGAAGAGCAACAAGTTGCACAAGCCTGGGCATTGGGTTTCTAGAGGCTGATGAAAATCCAGCCCTCCAAGCTGGTGAGCACTGAGCTCAGTAACTAGGCCGGTCCCTGCCCACTTCTTGTGGAGCTCCAGCTGAACAATGTTCTTTCCCTCAAGGACTACTGCTGGGCCTGAGGTCACTCGCTCAGGTTAGGTTTAAATGCCAGATCAAACTGCAGAGTACAGGGCTGGCAACAGCCACTGGGAACAGGCAGCAGAGTTTAGCAGGTGTCACACATCAGCAGTGCTCAGCTTCAGGTCACGCAGCAGAGTGGCACCATTAGAAAGCTGCCACTGATTTTCTCCCCTCCATGCAACACCCAAGGGGGCAAGACTGGAATTCCTAGCCAGAAGTGGAGAGTGAGCAGCCCGTGCACAAACACCAGCACCCTCCCAGTGCCACAGCAGGCCAGCCTCTCAAAGTGTTACGTGCACCCATCCAGAGCAGTGACCGGAGCCTTCTAGACAGCTGTCAGCCCCAAGCCCTACATTCACCTTTAATTCCTCAGGTCTTTGTAACTGATTTGAAGGAAGTTTACTACACCACAGAGCACACAGTCTAACTAGCCTAGTTTCACTAAACACTCAAGCCCCACTCCCGTGACTGGAGGCAGGAAGCCAATTAAACACAGCACAGCTATTTGAAACAGTTCAGCCTATGGAGAAGGAAGAATCTAAGGATGTACAAAACAACAGACTGAAGTTCATATCTGCATCACCACAGGAGAGTGAAAAATAGGACTGCAGGAAATTAATCCATGTTAGATACTAACCATCAAGCTTCGCAGATGATATTGCGTGATAAGCATAGAACAATTATGGGAAACACTGTCCCCGATAATTACGTACACCCATAGTGCAACATATGGAGGTCACTGCCTCCGATATAACACTGTGGTAGGCAAAAACTACCTTGTTCTTTACACATTATGGGAGACACTGCCCCCGATAATGTCAGTTAGGTTTCATGATACATAAGGTACTGGAAGTTTGCAGGAAGCTGCCATTTAAAAATCGTGCCAGTGCCTAATCCGAGGTACAGGGAGTTTGTGTGTGTTGCTACAGATGGAACTAGACCTACACAGCAAGGCCCTCTGCTGGGGCCGGGGCCAAAGAAGGAAGCTGTGCTCCCTGTGAGAGCACACGGCACCCAGAAAGGGGAGCAGGAAGAAGTCTGAAGCCCACAGAGGGGCACAGACCCTGCAAGGAAGCCAAATTTCTAGTATTGGAATTTCCACCCAGGTTTTCAGCATTTCAAGGATTACTTTGGAGCACAACCTGGAGACTCACTACCAGGTTTGCACCTTCAAGTTTCTTCCAGAGGGGTGTTTTTGCCACAGAAAGCTTAATTGCTAGTTTTCCAAACTTTTTGAGGGGCTTGTTTTGAATATTTTAAATGCAAAGTTCCAGTATCATGTTTGATTGTAATAGCAGATGCTGCTTTATTCAAAAACGACAGTATAACTGTCATAATTATGGAAGGCACTGCTTCCGATAATTATCTTCTATAAAAAACCACACCATTTATAGTGAACACTGTCACTGATAAATAAATAAATAAAGAAATATCTCAGTGCCAAACAAGAGCCAACCTGCAAAATGACATCAGTCAAACAGGGTTTGGCCAGCAAGAGACTTGATTTCACACAAGGCCCCTGAGCAGCAAGGTCTGAAGTGCCAGTCTAAAGCCATTTCTCAGTGCTGCAGGACTCGCTGAGGTGCCAGCCGAGGATATAAAGGAGATATTGGATAATCTTTGGGTCATTTTCCCTGGGTATTGATACCTGCCTTGGCAGAAGCAAGCCTGCAAGATGTCGGTGGGACCCTGCTGTTGAGTAAAGGCAGGCTGGGCACTTCAGAGCTTGCTGATAATCCAGCACTTGCGGGCTATTACTACATTGTTTAATTTTTGAACTGCAGCTCTCTGCAGCTTCCTGCCAAAAAAGGGATCCTCATTACAAGTGTTCAGAGGAATCTATTCCCTGTTTTGTCACTGGATTTAGGTGGCCAACAATTAAAAGCCTGAATAGATGAGTACCTCAACTCCCCACTTGAGGTACCAGTTCAGGAAACACCTTAGCTCTTAGTTCTCAAGTACACTGGAGGCAGGAAACCCCATAAGCAGCTGTACATGACCGGTTTGGACTGTGGTTAGATGGGAGCCTGGACAGAGGAGAGACTTAATGGTAATCTAAGTACTGCTTTAAAACTGCCTCCTGTGAATTTGTCAAGGTGAGATTTAAATTTTATGCTCAACTTTGGTCAAAAATGTTTCGTTGCCAAAATATCTACAGGAAAGTTATGCCATGTTAGGGAGTGGGTTTCACTTAGGTTTCAGGGGGTTTAGGTTAGGTTTCACCATATATAAGGTACTGGAAGTCTGCAGGAAGCTGCCATTTAAAAATCGTGCCAGTGCCTAATCCGAGGTACAGGGAGTTTGTGTGTGTTGCTACAGATGGAACTAGACCTACACAGCAAGGCCCTCTGCTGGGGCTGGGGCCAGGAAGGAAGCTGTGCTCCCCATGAGAGCACACAGCTCTCCTGTACCTTAGACGGGTAATCCAGGTGTTTGCTGTGTCTAGATTTCGTTGTCTGTATTCCAGATATCGCCCACTAAAGCATTGGCAGCCCCTTTAATGGTCCAGGTCGCCAGGGCCAGCTGCTCTTTCAGCTTGTTCACATCCACACTGTCCTTGTTGACTCCCAGCTGCTCCAGGTTCTCCAGCAGACTCTGCAGGGTGTGGGAGCCTTTGCCGAAAAAGATGTGGCGGAAGGGAGCATCTTTTGGTGAGAGGTATGGGGAGAGGAAGTCGTATTCCACCTGAGGAGAGGTGCAAATTTAGGGTTATACTCTCACCTCCCAAGTTTTTCTTTCCTTATCTGCCCCAAGACAAGCTGCCAACCTCTGATCCCCACTCAGCCCTTCCCACCGCAGCTCTGCAAGGGCCAGACCCTCTCTCGTGAGCAAGTGCAGAACTCTGTCATGTTGCCACTAAGCAAGTGGAAGAGACACCAGTCTGCACAGTGCCCATGGCCCCTTAGGGAAAGGCCCATCCCAGCCAGCACTCTTTTCCTTTGTGAAGGAAGAAAAACCAGTTGAAGATACCCACCTTCATCATCCTGTCATTCAGGGCTCTGCGGACAATCCTGTTTTCCCTGTCACTGTTTGCGATGTCTCTTCTCAGTGCATCTGCAGCTCGCTGGAAGTCTCCACGGGCATAAAACAGCCATTTCAAGGTCAGCCCCAGTTCCTGCAAGGGAGGAGCTGTTAGCAAACCTGATTTTCTTCTTTTGCTGCTCTCTTACCAAAAGAAAGTGTTGTTGTTTTTTTGGTGGGTTTTTTTTTTTTTTTTGCCAGTTTAGCCAAGTAGCAGAACAAGTTCCTGGCAGGCTCTTCTGAGGTCACTCCCTACCCACAGTTTCTTGTAGACTTTCAGCAGAGGTGCAAATGAGATGCAAAGCTGCACTATGCTGTGAATGATAACCAGAGGAGGAACTGTTCACATCCACTTCCTCAAGAGCTCACGACAGCCAGATCAGCTAATCTGTCTGCCACAGCTACTCTGCCTGCACTGCTCCATAAGGAGCATCAATTCCGGTCACACTTGGCTACCATTTTATGTCCAAAAGGGAAAGATGTCCATCCTGCTGTATCCACTGGCACAGGGCCTTATTAGCATGTGGCCTCATGATCATCAGGGATTTGGTGAACTCGGAGTCCTTCTTACCTTCACTTTGGAATCAAAGGGCAAAATCTTCTCCTGGAATGATAGCAATTCTTCACTGTATCTATCAAAGTCCAGGAAGAGCTCATGATCATGGGTCAGCCTGAGAGCTATTTGTCCAGCAACTTCTGCAGCAGTACGCATGAGAGGATACAACTTGTCAGTCTTCCCTTTCAGGTTAGCCAAAGTGTCCGCAGTAGTGCCCAAAAAGGAATATTCATCACCTTCCTGCAAGAAAGAAGGTATTGAAGTTAGCCAAGAATGCTTTTCCAGTTAGACTTTTTTCATCCCCCACCACAGGTTACTTCCACCACATCCCATCTCCCTGTGCTGCTAAGGAGAAAGACTCAAGTGGCAAAACTTCAAAGCACTGGGAAGGGAATGGAGCTCCTGCATCTCATCCCTCACAGCTTCCAGCGACCAGCAGGATGTTCTGCTTGTTATTTAGACCCAAAGACATTTACCCCCTCAGAGTTCACTGCAGAAGTGTAGGTGGGAAAATCTCACCACCCAGTCTGGTGTTTGCAGCACCCTCCAACCCTTCCTATCAGAATAACTCAAGTGTTTTTGTGGAACAAGTCTGACACTAACAAACCCCAAGCATTCCTAAGAGAGGGAGCTGCTATCACTAAGGCTCCCAGCTGCACACCTGCAGTAACAGGGCAGGCTGCTGGGCTGATGTCACCCCCAAGCTGCAGCAGCAGACCCGAACAGCCTGTGGTAGTACTTGCTCTGGGCAATGGTATTGCTTCCACAATGCCCCCTGCTTGCTGACCAGCAGGCTGTACAACAGTCTTTCACTGACACAGCAACAGCTTGACATCTTTCTACTGCTTTTAGCTTCCGATTCATTGACATCTGAGCCCCCAGAAAAGCAAGTGACCCCTCTCCCCAAAAACCCGCAAGTATTCAGTACTTTGGAACAGAGACTCTAGGCCAGCCTTGTCCCAGGAGCAGCTGTGATAGCAAGTACTGCCACAGCCACCAGATTCAGAGTCTGCACCTCCTCCTTTTGAGAGGCTCTTGCAAGGATAGTGAGCTTGGGACAGCACCTTGTGCTCTGCCATCCTGGAGAGCAGATGTCCTTACAGCACTCTGCATGGAATGGGCACACCAGGCAAGCACACATTACTTACATCGTAGAAACCAAAGGAAACCACTGGGATTCCTGAGTAGGCCAGAAAAGGGAACGCTGCATTATCCAGATCAAGGGGAACGCTGCAGAAGATAAGCACTGAGTAGTTACCAACTGGTTTGGGCACCCCAGGAGAAAAGCTACAAGCTCTACAACTGAAGCTCTGAGCCAACTGGACTACTCTGTCTAGACAAGACTGAAGGAGTCCCAACAAAATCCCTGGATCTACTTGTCCATTCCCTGCCACTGGACTGGGTACAAGGCTGTTCTTGTCCTGCAGGAAGGTGTCTGGGCTGCCTCAGCCAGCTTGGGCAGCAGTTAGTGCTGTACTGTTCATGCTTGCCTGACCCCCACATCAGAAGGTAGAGCCCACCCCAGACAGCAGTATGACACTCAAGCAGAATCCGTAAGGTTTGCTCCTTTATGGAGATCTGCTTTCCCAAAGAGATGGATGACAATACTTACACTGTCTTTACCCAGTCAGAGCCAACTCTGCTATACAGGTATCTCGAATCCATTGTGGGGTCCTTTACCTGCACAGAGATGACAGTCACTGCACTTGTTCTGACCTCTGCTTGGGCTTCCAGGTCCATCCTGGAGCTTACACTGCTGTGCAGATGCCAGAGTCAGGTGTGCTCCCCTGACCTTTCTCCACACAGGCACATCTGTCACTGAACTGTGGCATTTGCTAATTTTAGATTCTGTGTGTGTGAACTGCAATTCCCAGAGCCCGTCTGATTTCAGACAGGGCCCTTCAGAATAGCCCAGGTTTTTCTCCCAAATGGGTCCTTCTCCTCAGAAGGTGACTGGTAGGGAAAGTGACCCAGCACAGCTCTGCTTTCAGTTCCTTCTTAAAACCACAGTCACCTTGATCAGACCAAGGCCCTTCAACTCACCCTCTTCATAGTTGTCTCCAGCAATGAGTAGAGCAACGGGCTAGCAGAAATCTTCACATGTCTGGAGCCTGCAAAAAATGAAAGGGTATTTGACATATTGGCACAATCAACCACTGCTGCTAGAGCTGCCCAGCCCTGATCTACAGCTACAGCTGCCAAAGGATCGTCAAAAGACACAGGACAGTCTACTGCAATTTAGCAGACCTGACTCCTCATGGCTTAGGCTGTATCAGCCTCCCAGCTTCAATGACAGCTGGAGAATAAATGGAATCAGGCCATTCTTCAGCCAAACACCCACCAGCCACCTCTGGCACAGCTCCCATTCCTAGAGGTTAAGGGATGTCTGTTCAAGCTATTCTAGTCCCACCCAATTTTGAGAAACTCAGAGAGTAGCAGGTTACCCAGGACTGCAGTATCCAAGTTGATGTAAGTGAAGGCTTTGGCATGCAGCGTGGTGGCGTACCCCTAGAACAAAACAAGTCTTTTAATAAGATGAGCAGTAGCAGTCCAACACCGGGATGTTTAATGCACAGGAACAACTGCACAGCCATCCTGCAGAATTCTATTAAACAGACAATACCTCCAGCCACTCGGTAGCACCCACAGCTCCGTACTCTCCTGCACTCCAGCTAGCAAAGATAATGCTGCGCCGTGGTTTGTAGTCATCTGCAAAGAGAGAGAGAGACTGAGATGCCTGCCCTTCCCCCATGGAGATGCAGATTAGCACTGCGGGCCTGGGATGATGAATTGCCCGCTCCTGAGACAGCGCTGCTGCAGAGAAATGTGCACGCTGCATGGACACCGTACGCTGCCCCCACATGCTGCAGAACTGCGCAGGAGAACAATGCTGTCTGCATTTCCACCCTGTTTTGTTTAGCTGCCTGAGCCCAAAATTAACCCTGGAGACAAGTGTGCTCACACTAAGTGCCACCACGCAGTCCCCACTGCTCCAGCTGGTCAGACACTTCAGAGTTTTCCCACTTCAGGCCTGGCTGTCCAACAGACAGCTCAAGTTTAAGGTTTGCGTCATGTGTTATCCAAGGACACTCTTGTATTTGAGCCATACCAGATACAGGCAGGCAGTCCCTTGGAACTGAGCGCTCACTGCAGACAAGGTGTATTGGACAAGTACCAGCTTCTCAGGAAGCTTTCTCAGATTCCCTGCACCTTCTAAAGGACTGCTTTGCAACTGGGCTCTCCAGTGTTAACACACACAGAGCTAGACCTGCATCACCTCCCACCGTCGTGCTTTTGTTCACAAGTATTTACCATTTTTCACCATGTCTGAGATCACACGGGCTAGTTCCAGCAAGATGGCAGTGCCAACGCCGGCCTTGGCCGCTCCTGGCCCCCAGGAGTCTCTCTGAGCTCCGAGCACAACGTACCGATCTGTAAAGGAGACAAGATCAAGACCTGAGCTGCAAGCTTCAGATTGCAAACACCATTTATTAGAAGAGCAGCTTTCAGTTTCCGTCCTAGGAAGAGAGTCTGCAGCCTGATCCCTGAATCTGGCACACCGAGTGCTTTCATTTAGCCTTTCCCTGGCAGCACGGTTCAGATCTCTCTTTGATCCTCAGGGGAAGGTCTTGGTTTTGCTGAGAAAGAACTGCTGTCTGTCTGGGAGCAGCTGTCACATTCCAATGACCACAGAAGAAGAAGGGTTCCTCCCAAGACTGAGCCACAATTCAGCTGCTGTTACCTGGTTCTTCAAATCCCTTGATAACACCAAAGATATTCAGAATCTTCCTGTCCACCATAATGTTGTTCACGGTCAGTTTCACTGTCATGTTGCTGCTGCTGCTCACTGTCACCTTACATCCCGTGATACCAGATCTCCACTCTGGAAGGCATTTGTCTCCATCCATTTTTCTGAGAGAAAAAGGAAGATCCTTTGAACTCATTATCCAGCTCTGACCTCATTTAGCTATCGTGTGAAAAATGCACACCTGCAACTGCAGCTGCAACCTTGTTCAGGGCCTGCCTAGGAGAGAGTTTGCAATTCTGTACCACTAATTATGCAGGGAGGGGTAGAATGCAGAGGCCAAGCGGAATCCAGGTAGATTAAGTTCAATCTTTAAGACATGAGACACCGACACAAGTGACGCTTCTCCCACCAGTTCCAGAACATGCTCCCTGCCACACACAGCAGAGAGCAGCAGAGAGCTCTCTGTCTCACAGCACCTCCATACCATCCTCACTCCTGCAAGAGGCCACAGCACCTCAGCCTGCAAGATAGGAGAAAGGTACCTGAACAGCGTGGCTGCTGCTTGGCTAGAGATAGTCTGAACAGGAATGCGAGGTAGTCCAGAAGATTCCACTGGTGGGAACTGGGTGTGGTTGAAAGAAGGGAAGCCTGGGGTGAAAGGGTCTCCAGTTCCAAGGTGGGCCTGTGAAAAGCAAGAGGAGTCCTCTAGTCTCACCAGAGTCCAACAGTTTTCACCTACACAAGGGCACTGCTGAGCCAGAGGCCTGCAGGACTGCCCCAGGCTGCAGCCCACAGCCAGAGAGGTTCTCGAGAACAGCTGCATACTCACGTGTGCAAAGGGGACAAGGACATCTGTGTTCTTGTAGTCTGAGGGGCCCAAGTACATCAGGGCACCAACTGCTCCTTCCTTTCTGGCATTTGCAACCTGGAACAAAGAGAAACATTAACTGCACATCTGCACTGCAAGCGAGGGGATTCCAGGCAAGAATGTGGAGTAATGGTGTGAAGGGTTGTGCTCCTCAGTGTCCAGCTCCATAACAGATTTTAACAGCTACCTGACAGATACAGAAGGCAGCTGAATCCTAGCAGCTCAGGCCTACTCCAGGCAAACTGTGTCTGACATCCTTTTGAACAGTTAGGACAAACCGCAGTGTCTCATTCTATGATTCCTTCAGCTCATACTTGCTCCTTGGAGCAGCTTAATATTGATTGTGCTCCATCTGTGTTTCCAAGATGAGGGCAGTCTCAAGACAAGCAGCCACTGGAGGCTCATCTTCACATGGAAAATGGAGGCAGAGTGGACCAGCCAGGTCCCTGTTTAACACACCTACAACCCAGCTCTGTTATGCCACTGGTACAAACACTTGCAAGGCTAGACACCAGTCTGAAAAGTGGGAATGGGATTGGAGAACCAGTGACCACACTTTTTGGAAGCACTTTCTGGCACTGCCTGAGTCAGATGCCTGCAGACAGGCTGAGTCCAACTGCAAAGGGTCCTGTGCCCCAGCCCCTCCAGGAGCACCCATCTGAGGGGCAGCTCTGGGTCAGATATGGAGCAGGCTTGCATACGGAAGCACTTGGATCCTTTAGGCTGCTTGGCTACTTGGTTCTGTTCTTTACAGAGGGAACACTGCAGCAGCATGCAAGGCCACCAGCTGGACACACAGTGCCAGCACTGCCACTCGGTCCAAGGGAACAGCAAGGGCCCAAGTGAGACACTGCAGCCAAGCTTTGAAAGTATCTGGCTACAGCAGCAAGAGGTGCCCTGGAGGCAAGGCTGTCCTGCTTCCAGCAGCCTTATGGCTGTATCGAGTGATATTAGCCAGCTCTGCATCCTGGAGCTCCCAGGCTGCCTCCCTCTGCCTCCCAGCCCCACCACTCCAGAGGCCTGGTTGTTACAGCAAATTGCTGGAGGCCAAGAAGAATGGCACCATGAACAGTAACCAGCTCTGCTCAGCCTCAGTGTCCAGACCTGCACGTGGAGCCTTAGTGCAAACAAGCAAGACCAGGCCCGCAGGAACAATCCTACATATGTTGAGTTCTACAGACCTGAAGAAAGACACACCTCTGTGCTTACAAGAGTAGGAAGCATAGCTTCCTGTTGCCACGTCTGGCCAGGCTTTGGGACAGACACTGCTTACCTTCTCAGCAAGGGTTATTTTTCCAGCTCTGAAGATGATTATAGTTCCATTCATTGGAACACCCATAGTTCGTATCTGCTGGAAGTCCTCTTTCTGCCCATAGTTCACATAGATGGGTTTGCCCTGGATAGAAACACTGGTTATGAATGCAGCAGTCCTGTGTCAGTAAGGCCTGAAACAGCCTACTGTTAACAGTAGGGAGCTGAAGCTCAGCAATGTAAACCGATCCAGTGCAAGATGCCTGTTGGAGCAGCACTTCTGCCAAGCCTCCTGTCTGGATGCCAGCGGGGAAGTTTAAAGTTCCTCCTGCCTCTTACTGCAGTAAGAATACTATGTGGGCCCACTCCTCCCCTCCCCACTCTGACCACCCCCTCCAGCTCTCTTAACTGGGGAGGGCTTTATACACTCCATATCTTAAAGGGACTTATTTTGGACATATTTTTCTACACGTGCAGACACATCTCCAGGATCCTCCTGGAGTCACTTACCGTAACTGTGGCGTTCTTGCTGTATGCCACATATGCATCTGGTCTCTCCAGTATTTCTTCTGAACCACTTTCTATAACGGACACTTGGTTGTTGCTACTGTTAAATGTACAGAGACGGTGTTACACTCTTTCACACAAGAATTTAATTACTCAGTATTCTGAGTCAGTATTCTGACTGTATTCAGTCTGTGCTCTAACAGTTCTGATCAAGTCAACAGAGCCTGAAACAGGCAGACTCATTCCAATACTTCCATGCAAGAATCTCTAGAGTTGGTCAGAGACATTAATGAAGGCTGACTTCTAAGACAAGTAGCAGAAAGAATCTCTGCTTCCAAGTCTCTCAGTCACCTCCTAAGAGAGGCTAAGTGAACTCATTTCCCCTGACAAAAAGGGGCAGGTAAGACATGAGGGCGCAAGCTGTCAGACAACACAATGCCTGTTGTCACCCTCCTGAGCTACTGGAGGAGCCACTGCCAGGTGTGCAGCCCTGTCTGGGTGACAAGACAGAGTTGCCTGTGCTAGTAGTTTTAGACACAGGGAATCTGCCTTTCAGCTGAGTTTTCACTCAAGTTTGTTTTCTCTCCACTTCCTAAGCATACTTGTAGGAAACAGCTGCCCCAGGAAACATCCAGAGTGCTGCTACCAGACTCTCTGGATTTAGAGAGCCTGAGAAGAGGCAGGAGCAGTTATTGCTTGGCTGGATTGAGGTCATTTTTAGAGAGTGGTAACTGGCTCACAATTTTCACATCATTTTAAGCAGAAATCACACGTTTCCTCAAGACTATGGGTATCCATGCGATATGGAAGAGATGTGCATCTCTTGATTAACGTACCTGCCTTTATCCTGCAGCCTGATGTAGTGCTCATCATTCCACACGTCATCCAAGCGGAAGGTGGTGAACTGGTCATGAATGTAGCTGGCAGTGTTCTCATCTTCAAACTTGCCAGCTTCAAAAGAATTCTTACCTTCTCTTTGCCTGTAGGTAACAGATATACGTATAGCTTAGGCTACAGCACCAGGTTGCACTGCAGCCTGCAAAGCCATTTAAGCCTGTGTTTAACACACCCCACCCTACACCACCTGTAAGGCCCTTGTTCTCCAAATCAGCTTGAATTCTGCTCACAGGCTGTGCCTCTCTCAAAGCTCTAGCTAAGCTTTCTGGAACTGGTACCTCAGGTTGGTCTCAAGACGTGCTGCTGACAGTTTAGCTGACAACATGTTTCTGAGTTCAGGCCAGTATAAGATACGTGGTCCAGGAACCTCTTCTTCCTCTGTTCCATCATCTGAGAAGTAAGATGCAGTAGGAGTGATCTCGCAGTTGCCACTTCCATCCAGACACCTGTTAACCCTCTGCATTCGTCCACGATAACTCAAGTAGCCGATGAGAAACCCTGTGGACAGAACAGGTATTTCTTTGTGCTGCAGAAAGGTGACTGAACCAGTCCCCCACCACACAGCTTCAGGGTTAAGATGCATCTCTGCTCTCACACCATTTTTTACAAGCTGGCTTGTCAAGGACAGACAGAAATATGCAGCCTGACATTTCGTCTGAGCTGGCATGTTTGAAGGGGCACTGTAAATCTGATCTTGCGCTTGGCAGATTCCCTCCAGCACCACTTGGGAAGGAGAATGCTCACTTTAGGCCAGTGGCAGTGTTAAAACCCTTAAGAGACAAGTACCAAAGGCTTTACTCATCTGTTGGCCCATATCTCTACAGAAGTGTTAAGAGTTAATGGAGGGAAAACCAAAACTTCCACATGGACCAGTTTTCCCTTTAGTTAAGTCACAGTTCCACTGTCAAACTGCACAAATCTTTGTGCCAATGCAGTACCATAAGCCTGAGCTAGACATATTTAGTGACAAGAGGCTGCAGCCTGGATCCCAGTTGTTGAATTATCTCCCAAAACAATACAGATTCAAATTTAACAGCCTCGGATTATGTACAATACTGGAGTCCACTTCATGCAGCTGCCTCCCACCCTTCCTTACCAATCAAAAGGAGGAGGACAGCTGCCATTATTATGAAGCAAAGGTTCTTGCCATTCCTCCGTGGAGGAGGCATGCTGGCATGCAGGTGCTCTGGTCTCTCAATTTCCCCTCCTTCCTCATCATCAGCAGCCAGCTTCATCTCCACGTGGCTGTTGTCTCCATCCATTTGCCGGGCAATGCTGAAGCGTGTGTACGATGTTGGCTCCCCACCAAACTGTGTGGAAAGGCAGTCATGTAAAGGAAGAGTTGGCTACAGCAGCCTGCACCTGTGCTCCAACCTAAACACTGCTTGTCCATCTGCAGCTGCTCTAGTGCAGCGAGCATTTGGTCTGTAAGTCAAGCCGGATGCTTTAAATGCAGTTAAGACTCAGACCCACTCAGGGTCTCCAGAGTCTATTTAGATTCCATTTATCCTGCACAAGTTCGGAGCCATGCTGATCAGAGTCTAGCCTGGAGTCTGTTACAGATATGAAGCAGCCAACGGCATCAGCATTTCCCATGTGACCCCATGGCTGAGGCTGTGTCAAGCAGAAACTCCTGGTCTTAATCAGCAGAACACAGATCTGACTTCAATGGGTACAACTTGCACTTCGATGAGGACAGAGGAAAGGGAAGGCAACCATCCATGGCTGGGTCTTTGAGCCACATCCACTTTGATGTAAATACTCTCATCCAGCACCCGGATAATTTTGTATTAAACTGCCTAAGGCTACCCTTAAATTACACTACTGGTAGTGTTACAAAGCAGCTGAAGAGAGATGACCCATGGGCATCATGCTACCTCAGCTAACATGAAAGCTGGGAGCTCTTGCACCCACCAATGACTGGCACCGTTTGACAGGTTTTTACCAGTGCCCCAGCAGAGTTTCCAGTCTGGAGCCCACTTTTCTAAACAGGAGCAAGGCACAGCCCCTCACAGAACAGCAGCCCGTGGACAAGGCAGCTGCTCAGATTAACTCAGTTCCAGGCATAGCCAGACACTGGCTGAACCACTCGGCTTCCATTAGAGATGCTGAAATTGCCTGCAGCCATGGTTGTGCTGGAGAGTGGAGTGAGACTGGCTAAAAGGCCAAAGGAATAGCTTTCGGAGCAGCTCTCCTGCAGCCCTCTCCTCTGTACTGGAGAAGCAGCTGGTGACAAGCACCCAAGCCCTGATACAACCTCAGTGGCTCATCCACAGTTCTCAGCTCACTCTCACACTACATGTCAGAGCTGGAAGGGAAGCGGCCAGCTATCTGCTTGCTTGGGCAAAAGAAACCAATGTCATTTCAGACCTGCAGTTCCACTCTGGCCCACGCTACCCACAGTGAAGTGGCTGCCTGCTCAGATTTCGGAAAGGGCAACACTGCAGGCTGTCCTAACACTCTCCCTGCTCAGCTGCTCCACAGCTTGGCTTCCCTCACACTTGAGGCACGTCCTCACAAAGAGAACATGCCCCAACCCCACATATCCTCCATTCTTGTTCAGAGACCAAACCACCACACTCGCAGTCCTAGCCTCGGGTCATTTCACAATCCAAGCTCTCTAGGACCGGCAGGCTTGGCTGAACAAGTTCAGAAGTCCCTCCTCCTGCACATTTGTTCAAGCACAGGTTGCTTTCAAAAGCTGGACTTGAGGTTAGATTCCCACCCCCCAAGTAACAATAGAACACATGTTGATTGTCCCAGTTGCATTTGAACGGCTTCCTCTGCAGCACTTCCTTCTGCAACTTTGTTCAAGGCCCGCCCCCCCCTTCTCACCAGTTTTCTGAGAGACCCAAGACATGATAGCAGTTAATGATAACCCCACCAGCACTGAACCACTTGAGCCACTTCCTTATCATATCCAGCTGCTTGCAGCGACATTTGGCTCACCACCCACACAGCAGCACCTAACGCTGCTTTGGATTCATCATCTTCTCCACTACTGATAAGTAGTGATATTTTTTTGAATAAATATAGCTCACTACTGATCAAATATCTTCCATACAGTTCCATCAACACAGCCAGCTGGTGCACAGGATAGCTATACTCAATTCTACAACCAGTGTATGCTCAAATAGATAACCAACTACATGGAAAGATACAAAAAGAATATTATACAATCTCGTACACGGATGTTGTTGAACCTTTCTTCTGCAGTATCGTCAGCCCACCAAGAGACAAACAACATTGGGATACTATGTCTTACCAAGTTAGAGATTGCTGCTCTGGCATGGTCCATTGCCTTCTGGACGAATGCAAACCAACTCCACCAAAGCCCTAGAAGTTCAGAATATAACAGGTCAGGCTGTTCCCCTGCCACTCTGTTACACACCTGAAGTCAGTCACTGCCACTAGTGCTCTGCTTGCCCATGGATTTTCTGTACATACTTCCACATAAGTCACTATGTTAGTAAACCTACATCAACGTTGAATGCAACCTAAAAGTTCCCACGGCAATTATAAGCTCCAATGAACACATCAACTCTTTCTTTGAACTTTGGGCATAGTGACAGGCGTACAAATGAGGAATACAGTCTCCAGTGGCTAAGTTCAGCCAAGGGTCTTACTAATGGTGGGGATATCTCCACTCAGGGAGTGCTGGCAAGAGGCATTTACTCAACTGTGACAATGGGCTCTAGATATCTAAAGTTCCTGGGGTCTGTCTCAATGACAGGGCACAAGGTCATAAGGCAAAGCAGCACAGACTCCAACCCCAACAAAACACTTCTAATACGAACATCCCTCCTAGATGGCTAAGTTCTCTACCACTTTATGAAGGCAATTTCTGTTTTGAGAAGTCTTTGAAAATCGCAAAGAGCATCTCTCCAAATTCATTTCAGCAACTTTAAAAATTCTAACTTCTCTGTAAACACCGAACATATCTGAAAGGTAAATTGTAACTGATTTACTTCTCCATTTCTTCCTGAAAAAGGAATTTAGTGAATGACTAGACAGGTGTTGAGGTTGGGAGCAAGCAACCTGAGTGTGCCCTCAAGCAGCGCTGCTAAGAAGTGGCTCTGGTCTTTAGGTGCACGTGGATTAGCTCTACACCTGGGAGCTCTGCAAGGTTTTATTTGGAGATCAAAGGTTAATAGTGGCCATTGCTTATTTCACCTTTTATTTAGGGCAAGAACACATGGCGGTTATAGGAGAAGCCTTTCCCAAGTGACTATCTGAGGCCGCAGGCTCCCGCCGGGGCACGAGTGGATTGAGCATATGGAAGGGTCGCTAAAAGCAAACCCGGGAAGACGCAGGGAAGCACAAAGGGCCTGCGGGCAGCGCACCTGGTAGGGATGCTGGCCGGGTGCGCAGTGCCTCCCCGAGCCCCTCCAGCCAGGCCCCAAGCTTTCAGAATAAGGCAAAGGGGGGAAAAAAAGAGAGAGAAAAGCGAGCACGTTTGAGCAGCCGCCCCGTGGGGCCGGGCAGCCCCGGTATCGCGAACAGGGCCCGGCTGCGGTGCGGCAGATAAGCGGCGCGGGCGATACGCCGCCGGCCGCGGGCACGTCTGCCCTGTGCCCGCCGTGGGAGACGTGCGGGGCCGCGGCGGCGCCGGGGCCGCTCTGCGCTCCCACCAAGGTCAGCGGGCNCGCCGCGCCGGCTCGACTACAGCGCCCGACCCCTCTGCAGCCTCTCGCAGCCCGGCACACGCTCGGCCAATCGCCGCGCGGGAGCCGCTTGCGTCACGCCGGCCCCGCCCCCCGCTGCCCTCCACGCAGCACGGACCCGGGAGCACGTTCGTGCGGCGCGGCTGCTGCGGGGTCCGCGTCCCGCACTGCCCACCCCGGGGTGGCTGCTGTGTGCCCTGCCTGGCCCTGCTGCGGGGAGGGAGCGTAAGGAAGCACAGAATCATAGAAGAGACCTCCAAGATCATCCAGTCCAACCATCAACCCAGCGCCACCCTAGTAACCCCTAGACCACTAAACCGTGTGCCCAAGCTCTTAAAACACTTCCAGGGTGATTCCCATCACCTCTCTAGGAAATCTATTCCAGTGCCTGACCACCCTAACAGTGGAAAAAAAAAATTCTAAGACCTAATCTAAATCTCCCATCTCAGCTAAAGGACATTTCCTCTAGTCCTCTCTCTGTAGGCAAGGTGAAGAGACCGCTCCCCTCCTCACTATGACCTCCTTCCTTTATGAAGAAAGAAGCTGTATTCTCTATAAACTGCCTTTAGGTGCCCTTGGTATGGTGGAGGAGCCACTTGCCAAGTGGCATGTGTTTCACTGGGTGCACACCAAGTCCCAGCTTCCCCTCAGGAAGGGCTGGAAGTGGGGCAGGGGGATGAGGTTAACACCTCTGTGGGAAGGCATGCTTGTACCACAGTAAAAGAAGGAGCGGGTCACAGATTCAGCATTCCCACCCTCTCAGCATTTTGAGGGATGAAAAAATATTTTCCTCCCTGGGTGGTGCAAACCAGCCACAGGACTTGCTCTGGCTTGGGAAGCTCTCAGCATCCTCAGGTCCCAGCAAGTCACAAGTGCTCAGGGCTGCCTTTTTAGATCTGAATGGGCAGAGACACCTGAGGTGCTTTTCCTTTGTGCTGGGCTGCACAGACTGCTGTTTTATTTGTACGATGGGAAGCGTGGCAAGTATTATGACTTCCAGCCCGTAAACACAAGAAGTATGGACAGCCCACATCCGGACACAGGCTGCCTGTGGCCCACCACGAGAGAAGGTCACTGCTTCCAGCCTCAGTCCTTCAGCTCAGGGCATCCCTCAAAACCATGTCACAACTAGGGAACGCTTCAAGGTTCGTGTGTGTGCATGTTCTGCAGTACTGTGCTCATTTGTCCCTCGCTCATTAGAAAAATAAATCAGTAGGCCTGGATTATTGCCTCAAATCCTCTCCCAGGAAAGAAGGATGGGAGCAGAAAGTTTGTAGTTTGGCAGAACACATGATTGCAAAGAGGATTATGTTTGGTGAAAAGCAATACATTCCTGCACTGATAAAGAGGGGATTAACTAGACCTGAAATTCGGCACGGCTGTCTGGAGACAAGTCTGTAAAGTGTCTCTCAGGCAAGACGTGCTGGTGGACCTGCCAGTTCTGTTTAGCAGAGGAGGTCTGAGCCAGGCTCCAGTGCCCAGGCTCTCTCTTCTTCATATTCATCCCTCACCAGCTGTGGTGATGCCAGTCATGGGAGGGAAAACTATTGTCACTTGGCATGTGACTGACCCACGGGACACGGTCCTGGCGGGTGCCTTGGTGGAAGCCCAAGGTGTAAGAGGTTTCAGAAAGAGTTTAGATCAGTCCTGCAGGCTGGATCCTCTGATCGTTTCTCACCGCAACAGCCTGGATGCAGCCTGCTGCTCAGGAAAGTGTAACCCGAGGAAAGCAGTCCCAACTCTGCCCTGTTTTTTATGTTCCTCCTGGGCTCCCCCCACCAAGCCCTCACCTTCCGGCAGCGCCTTTACCTGTGCACACCGTGCCAGGCGCAGCACCGCGATCCCACACCGAGGTCCCGCCAAAGGAGGGACACCTGCAGGAGAGCTCAGGCTCGGGACGTTCCCTGGAGCAATGCTGCAGTGCAAGCAAGGAAGGCGGCAGTCGGATTTATTCGTCCCCTGGCCGCCGCTTTCTGTGCCTCCCTTCCGGCTATAGCAGGGGAGGTGCTCTGTGCCAGCCCCGACCTGCCCGGCAGAGACTCGCTGCAGGTGTTTTCCATTCCCACTCACAACGTGCGTGCGCTGAGCAGTCAGTTCCCCATTTCTACACGGGCCAGGAAAAAGAGAAGGAAGCTGACATTCTAGAAACTCAGATATTTTTGCACCTCAGCTGGTGTTAGCAGTGAAATACCTTAAAATGAGGGTTCTTCAAAGGCAGTGTTGTGTACCCATGAGCAGTGGAGCACCCGTCACTTTGCAGGTGACTGGGAGTTGGCTGGCTGTCAGGGCTTGGTGGCTGGTGCCACCTCTCTCAGGGGCACCTGTTGTTCACATAGTGGTGCCTGTGCTGCTGGCAATGCTGAGCCCAGCTGCTCAGGCTGCCCAGCCAAAAATCTTTGCAAGAAGCAGAGAGCAAAAGCCTGGAAATAGATGAAGAGGAAAGAGGATGTAGGGTTAGTAACTGCCGACTTCTGATCTGTCTTCCCAGAATAAGGGTGTTCCTCCTCATTGTTGCTTGGCTGGGCTTTTTTAGGAGATGTCCTTGTGTCCTCTGGAGTCCTGGGGGGTTTGTGAGTCCTCTGACTCGACTCAAATGACTCTGCATTCTTTTGTACCATATCTCATGATGTGACAGTGACCTTCCTCTGGGATTCATGCTGAGAACATGAGATCAAAATGTGGGAAGGAAAATATGGTTTCACTTCAGTTTTGCAGCATAGCTGACCCTCGTGTGACCAGTTGTGTGACCATGTTAAGTCAATTTAAAAGCAGCCAAAACACACGCAGCTCTGAGGTTAGCTAGTTAGAGCATGGTGCTATTAATGCCAAAGTTGTGGGTTTGATCCCTGTGTAGGCCATTCACTTAAGGGTTGGATTTGGTGGTTATTTTTGGTCCTTTCCAACCCAAGTTATTCTGTGAAAATCTGTTTTGCCAGCATCTTATCATGAATGATGTTGTGAGGTGACTTGAAGGCTTCTATGGCAAGGAATACTGCGATTAACATGGCTCTTCAGTCTGGAAGGGATGGAAAAGCCAAGAACCAAGTGCTGGAGTGTGGTGCTAAATTGGATGAGGCCAAGGGTTGTGGGACATGCAGTGGCCCATGGGGTGGGAGGTAGTTATAGGGCTCCCATTGGCTGTGCACTCCATGGGACAGGGGCTGTGGGGCACTCCAGGCACCCCAGGGTGCAGAGCCAGAGAGGCAACAGACATCTGGGGACAAAAGAGAGACTTTGATCCTCTGCCCTGAATGGCACCTGCTTCCTCTGGATCCCAGCCACTCAGAGGAGTGGCAGTGCCAGCTCCTGCCTTCCTGGGAGCAGGTTTGAGGGATATGCTGTCTGTGCTCCCTGGTCAACTCATGGATTGCACTGGGGTGCAGTCAGCTATTACAGGTCCCAGGAAGCTGCAAAATCTAGTTTTTTTGGTGTCAGAATCATGCTGCAACCCCTCTACTACCCTAACCTTCCAGGTTAGGGCTGGCAGGCATGGCTTTCAGGAGAGCCTGCCCTCTCTGCTCCTGTCTCACCAAGCCAAGAGTGCAACAGCCAAGAATTTCACAACATCATGAGTACCCCCATCCTCCAGAAGACCACGTGTTTTGGCCCTTGCTGCTGTCTTTCTCAATTGCCCTGACAAAAAGTGGGTGAACTAGTTGGGTATGACCCTTTCAGAAAAAGCCATCATGCTGCCTTGGAAGATATCCTTCCACCCTGCTTTCTCCCAGCAATCCAGGCACACACAGCCATGCCTGGGAGCTATTGCTCCTTGGCCACAGTCCTGACATGTGCTGCCATTCAGGCTGAGGAGAGAGGGGGATTGTGACAGACCGTGGCATCTGGGAGAGGAGCTGCTGCCTCTTCTCTTGTAGCAAAGAGGCTGTGGAGGAGGCGAGGGAAAAGGCACTTGAGAGAATGGAAACACAGCAGGTAACGCTGACAGCTGGCCGCAGCTTTGTTGTCCCTTCAAAATAACACTCGTCTTTGCATCCTTCCTGGGGAAGCACCTGGGGCTGGCCTGACTCTCCACATTTTCCACAGCTGTCCTGGTGCTCCCACCACTTAGCTGGAGAGGAGACAGAGCACCAAGCACCTGGAGGAGAGATGTGGGGCTGAGGACACTGTGGGCTCTTGTTCCTATAAAGATGCAGACTTGGGGTATCCCATGGACCTTTTTTTTTGCCTTTTTGCAATGAGGAGGCTCATCTCCCCATCTCTCCCATCACACAAGGAGGGATGTGGATGTGGTAATGCTCATGACTGCTGCTCTGCTTGCCAGGGGCTGGCATGGAGGCCCAGCAAAGAGGCTCATGCTTGGACACTGCCCCAGTGGGACTAAAACAGTCCGGCTCTTTTAATGGGGCTTCCTTGCTTGCAAAGACTGGGTTCCACTGCAATTTTAACCCCCAAGCCCTGGGGACCCCTCTGTGCTACTTGCACCACCCTACCCTACCTACAGGGAGGAGGGTGGACTGTTACCCCGCTTCATGCCTGCCCAGAGGGCACAGAGAGATGAGGCGATGGTCAACGAGCAAGACTTCAGTGTTGCTTCCCGCATGGCAGTTACATCTTTTGGCAAGGTGCTGGCCCTCCCCAGATGCGGCTGAGGGGGAGAGCAGCAGCACCGGGACATCGCTGGGCGTGTACGGCGCTGATACCGCTCCTGCCAACAGCCCGAGTGCCCCGGCAGCCCCGTGGCAGCAGCCGCGGCCGGTGCAGATCCCTGGGGCTGTGGTTGACCTGGAGCCTTCATCCCTGCGGGGTCGGCCTGGCAGAACTCCCGCTATCTTGGCAGCTGCACCTCGGACGGTGCCGTTTGTCCCTGCTCTGATAGCGGCTCTGCCCCGTGAGCCCGGCTGCTTTTATTTGGGGGTCAGGGCGGCTGCAGCTGCGGCAGGGGACTGCTGGGCCGGGGCCCTCCAGCAAGTGTACAAACAAGCTCAGGATGTGAACACAATAGCCAAGAACTGGCCTTTGAAAAGCAGGGGAACGCGGCGTGGCCACCCTGGGGCACATCAAAGGTCCGTCTCTCTCTGCACTGCCGAACAAGCCCGTGTGTTTGATGGCTACCCATGGACCGGCCCCGGCACAAGGGGCCAAGGGTCTGAGTGGGGGGAAGTGGAAAGGGAAAAGAGAGCAGCGGGAAGAGAACACAGGAGCTGGGACACAGTCGTGTGGGATGCTCTTCCTCGAAAATGTGGGCTTCTCATGAATTCCCTTGGTCCGCTTTGTTCTGGCTCTTGCTGATCTGCATCCGGAGTGCAGCACACAGCCCCTGTGTCTCCTCTTCAGTGGACCTCCAGGCAGGCATTCCAGGTCACTTTTGCAAAGTGCTTTGTGTGCAATTTTACAAGCACTTCTCTTGAATCAGCATTTGCCACAGCTGAGGGATGATGGGGGTTTTCCCTTCCAGACTTGGTGGTTTGAATCCTAGAAAGCCAGGCATACATCCACGATTTGTGGTGTTTTGCTCAAGAAGCGTATGTGGCCAGAAGGAAAGTTACTGTTACTTAACAGCCTTGGAAACAGCTCTGTGCAGTGCCTGGACAGAGCCATGAGGGGACATGAAGGTATGGTGGGAGGGATCTGCTTGGTATGCTGGACATGTGCCTGCCCGGCAGGGTCGTGCAGTACCTGCTGTACCTCTCTAGCAAGATCTGGTTCTGCCAGAGTCCCTGGCTGCTCATGCCTGTGCTCCCAAGAGGGCTTGGAAAGCCCGGGAAAGTTTTGCCTCTGATTTGCTCTGCAGTGTGTGTGCACAGGCTGCTTCTTTTGGAATAAAGACAGCCTGAGCCTGCTCAGCGGGAACCACCCTCTGTGATAAGGGTGCATGTTGACTTAGAGATTAGAACTGTCCACTGCTTTGTTTTTTTTTATAACGTGCATTTATTGGCATAAGAGCAGTGCAAAGGACAAAGGAAAAGCACAACTTAAAAAAAGCCAGTATGCTGTGCAGCATTGCAGGCTCTGAGGGGAAAAAGGTGTCCCTAAGAGGGCTGGAAGATAGTTCTCCAGGGAAGAGACTGCAGCCTGCAGGTGCTGGCCCCAGGCATGTGGGAGCAGCAGGCAAAGCCGGTGCCTCCTCAGTGAATTTGTGATTGAAGGGGTCTCATGGCCCTTCTCTCGATGCCATTGTCAGGGTAATTAAATGCTCCCAGGCAGGTGCCAGAGCCTTTTGCAAACTGAGAGTTGGCTTTGTCTTGTTGGCCTGCTGGAAATGCCTCGTTCTAGGGTGGATTAATCTCTCATAGCAATATCTGAAAGCAAAGAGGGGCCTTTAATTGGGGTGGGATTAGCACAACGGGGTTGAACAGGGAGAGCAGGAGCTTCCTCACTACCTGCTAATTGCCTCTTCTCTGCACTGGTGGCAGCTGTGACACCTGCCCCCGGCTGCTGTGTGCCAGCTTTGCGCCATGGGGACCCAGGGGACGCCATGTGCCTTGTAGGTTTATTTGTGGAGCAGAGAGTGAGATGTGGTGCTCAAACCAGGGGAGCTTAATCCCTCTCCAGCAGCCAGGAATGGGATGCTTTCGTCACTCAGGTGCTTGACACAGCTCTGGGGGGCTCATGCCTTTCTCCTGGACTGTTGTGGGGTCCCAGGGGCTGAGCTGAAACCCATGGGCTGCAGTTTGCAGCCAGCCCCTACTGTCAGGTACAGGCAGGCAACAGACCTGGTTGATATAAATGTGAGTCTGAATTGTTTTCCCTGGGACAGGAGAAGCAGGTCAGTGCCTCAAGGGCAAATTCCCCGGGAAGTGTGTGCTGGGAGAAGGCCTGACTCTCCCAGCTCTTGGAAAGAGATAAGCAGCCCGTGCCTCAGCCAAATTTCTGACCTTCTCCTGCTTGCTGGTCTGCTCTGCAACAGCCTCCTGTCCCTGGCAGGTACTGTCCCCCCATGTCCCCTTCAAGGGCAAATGTCCATGGTGGGCTGTGAGGAGGAAAAACTTTGCCTGTCCCCCTCTGTCTTGGCAAGCATCTTTTGGGATGCACACATGGCAGGGCTGGGCCCTTGCTCAGTGGGAAAATCTAGTTTTACCCTAGGGGGAAAAAAATCAGTTTGTATTTTTGTCTTGATGTGGCCTGAGGGTCAAAGTCTTTCCTGCAGCTAGAAAAACTCTGTGGTCAAACCAATGGAAACAACTTCCCCTGCTCTCTTCCCCACTCCTCCAGTGAATAGTGGGCTGTATTTGGTTTTACCTCCTGACTTTTAGTCATCTGTGGTCCGTAAAGGAATGGTCAGCAGGGTCTATTTCCAGCATCAGCCTCTCTTTTAGCTCTGCTTGGCTCAGTGTGTCCACGAGAACTGCCCTGGGGGCTGCTGAGCCCTCTGTACCAGTGCAGGCACCCATTGTGGCTCCCTCCTCAGCCACATGCCATTGTGGGGTTTGCTCTGTGTGATTACCCCTCTCTGGAGAAAGCACCTTCCTTTGCCTGTGCACGTCCTGGTGGCTTTTATGGCAGATGTGAATTTTGAGGTTTTATTTATTACTCAGTGATGCAAAAATGACAAAGGGGCCCAGGGTGATGTGCACCTCCCCTAGTGCTGCCCCAGCCTGCCCTTCTCTTCCTTGTCATTGAAGACTGGGGCTGAAAGGCCTTGTCCCTTTGCTTTATCCCACAGCAGGGACTTGGGGAAGAAGTGACACCCAGGAGAGAGGCTTGTCCAGGGCTGAGTGTTGCTTGGCTGTCAGCAAGAGCTGGTGATGCTGGGCCCCCACCACCCTCTGCCTCGGCTCCCTGGCTGTGCTCACAGGGGTGGATGCCGGGAAGGTGCACAAACCCACGTCCCACACCTGTACATCACAAGTTCGGGCCCACACATGTACATGCATGTGTATTCCCCCACCCACACATGCACCCAACATGAGTGTGCCCACACCTCTCCAGGCATGTCGATCCCCTCCCATCCCTCTGCCTCCTTGCCTGACAACGCAGGAGGGAGCAGGCAGCAGGTGGGAGTGCTTGCCCAGCACCCTGGTGTGGACCTGGCACTGGTAGAGGTGACAGGAAGGGAAGGGATGGTGGTTCCCATTGAGCTGCACTTGGGATGCTTCCCCAGCTGCGATGGGAGGCAGAATCACTCGGGGACAGCTGAAGAAGTCCCACCGAGGACTGAAGGCTTTCCCCCAGCAGGTGGGACTGCTCCCTACGCCTGACCCAAGTGGTTGTGGGTGACCCCATGGGGTGGCCAAGGCTGGTGGGTGGTGTCACAGAACTGGGAAGGCTCAGGGCCATCAGGGGAGCAGCACCTCCCTTCCACAAACACACTGTCTCTGCTGGCTCTCTGGGAAAATATTTGTCCATCTGAGGCATGGCTTTTTAAAGCCTCAGCATTTTCACCTGCGAGCTTCTTGCGAGACAGACGAGTATGAAAATAAAGCTCCTGACCAAAGAAAACGCTCACAGCCCACTCAGAGGGTGTGTTAACCTCGTCATTCACCAAAAGCAAACATCAGCAGTGACGTGACTATTTTAGGTAGCTGTGGCAGAAAAAGGCCCCTCTGTTTTTCAAACAAGGTGCCTTTTCATTCAGAGGCTGGGGGCGGCTCTAAGAAACCAGTGGCATGTCACTGGGACACCCACTGGAAATGCAGATGTTACCTTAACGGCAGGAAAATACTTCTTTGCATCCAAAGCCTCAGAGCAGGCAGGAAGCGGCTCCCAAGAGTTTTGACTGTGGTATTTCCGCAGGATCCCCCCAGCCGGGTTGGGACCGCCGGCCCTTGTTCGTCCCCTTTGAAGGACAAAGCCCTCACCATGCTGAGCCCCACAGCTTGGTCACTTCCCTTCTGGCCAAGTGCAGCGCCATCGGACGTGGAGCTGCTGGGAGGAAAAGCAAACAGAAAGGGGGCCAGAAGGGCTGGACAGAAGATGGGGGTGTTATCAGGTACCCCATCTGTGAGGCTCTGTTCAAATGGGAGGAGAAGGCTGGGGCCATCAAAGCTGCTCCGATGGCTTCGATCCAGATCATAGAAAGGTTTCATCCAGCTTCTGCTGGGCTTCTTTCTTCTCATGGTGGGCTCCCTTTCCTCCCAAACCAGGGACAGGCCCCACCATCCTCTTCCTCTTCTCTGTCTGGGGAATGCTAGGCATTGCAAAAGGCAGCCCCCTGCCCTGGGGAGCCCCTTTGGTCACCTGTGGGGCCAGGGGCCCCTTGGGTGGGCCAGTACCCCAGGAGCAGTGGTTTGGAGGCGTGATTGAGGCTATAGCATGGGCGATAAGCCAGCCTGGGGGAAGAGCTGTTCCACTCTTGGGGGCACACCCATTCCAGCTCACCACAGTTTATACCCTCTGTACTAGTATAGAAAGTCACACACATATTTATAGGTGCATTATATATGCATGTGGTCAAATGATCTCAGCAGTTTTGGGAAGAGGCGTCTTGCTGACCTGAACTGCAGAGTTGGGCTGCTGAGGGCTCACAAGTCAGTTCCCTGTGGGGTGACCCCTTTAGATGCTCTGGGACAGACACAGTGACATCCTGGTTGTGCCAGTGCCTCACTTCTCTTCCCAGCCTGGCAGCATGGGAGCCTGGTCAGGGTGGTAGCATCTGTGGTGGCACCCAGACCTGTATGGCGAAGGGACAGGAGGGTGCCGGGGCTGTGCACAGGAGCTGGTCCCACAGCTGTGGCTGAGCAGTGTTTCTGAGAAGCATGGCCCACACACCCTCTGCTGCACTTCTGCTTCCCGAGAAGGTTAGACATCCGGGGCTGGCTTTTCGGTGAAACTGCGAGCTATTCTGGTTAGCAGAAATCCCCCGCTCTGCGCTGTGCTCCCCCGTGTGCCGCTGCTCTCATCCCACCATCACTGCCTCATGGCCACCTCCCGGGGGTGTCCCATCACCCATGGCCGGGCAGGAGGCTCAGGGGCTGGGGTCTCTAATGGGAATGATCCTTATCCCCTCGTGCTGGGAAAAGGGGATTTTCCCTGCCCAGAAGGGAAAGCTGAGGCCAGATGGACTCCTACTCCAAACCCCTCTGAGGCCAGCATTTTTCCAGGTGACCTTGAGGCAGAAACTGGAGGCAGCCAGCTGGCTCTCAGGGCAGTGTCCCACTCATCTGAAATGCCAGCTTGATCTATAAATAACACCTGCCATGGATGTCTCCCCAGAGCAATGAGAGACTGAGCCCTCTATACCCTCATGCCTCATTTTACAGCTGGGGAAACTGAGGTGTTCTGGGATCCTTGATTCTGCCTTGCAGCAAGCTCGTGATGCAGTCCTGTGGGTTTGCAGGGCACTGGGAAATGTTTTCCAGTGGCAGAGGACTGGTCCCTACTGGAAAGGGGAAGATTTGTGGAGGGCTGTTGCTCTGCCAGGGGGTCCACACTTTCTCCCATGCCAGCTGTGCTGTCAGGCCAGCCAGGGGACCTTCACCTGCCCAGAGAAGGGACCCAGAGGGGCCCAGTGTCCCACATCCCTGCAGTAGCCCCGCTGCCCTCGTCACTCACTGCTCCCTCCTGGCCGTATCTCCCAGGAACGGTGGCTCCCGCCCCTCCAGCTGCCTCCCGGGGTAATCAGTGGGGAACACACGGGCCTTATCCACGGGCCAGCCATGGGCAGGGCTCCCTGCCATCCCTATCAGTGGGGTGGCTCCAGACCTGGGGCTGAGGGGACCCAGCTCCATTCCTGCTGTGCTGGGGCCAGGCCTGGGGGCATTATCACTGCCCCACACTGACCATTGCAGGGGGATGCTCAGAGGTCTGGGACCCCTCCCCAGCCTGGTGGCCAGTGTTGCTGTGACACTGACAGATTTGCAGGGGTCCAGCCAAGGCCATTGAGCTAGGCAGTTGTGGCTTGTGGGATGTTGAAGGCAGATGGTGGCAGCAGGGTCTGTACCTCCGTGTCCTGCGACAGCAGTGACCATGGATCACCAAAAGCTCAGGGTGCAGATCTTTATTGTCCACTTGTCTGGCTGGACCACAGCCTGAGCTGAGCGTGGGGCTCTCACTCCCCAGCATCCCAGTCATCCACCGTGGCCCCAGGCTCTGGGTGGGAGAGGAGAGTATGAGAAGGAATGTGTTTTGGTCTCCTACCAGCTCCTAACAGGATTTAAATGAGGAGTTTTCTTCTTTGCCATGCCCTGGCCATGGGGAAGCTGGTGACGGTCAGTTGGGAGCCTGCTGTGCCCACCACGGTCAGCTCCTCTGGCCATAACCACAGGGAATTAGAGACGGGTGGAAAACTGTCTAAAACCCATGCAAATATTTGCATTTTAAGGGCTTTTCCAAGTATTGGGAAGGCTGACACAGCAGCAGTGTGGGTGATGCCGCCATGCTGAGAGGGTCTACCTGGCTTTTTTGGGGTGGGGCAGGATTTCCATGGTCAAAGAGTTTTGCTTAAAATAAAAAAAAGCTAAATGAGCAATCTCTGTGTTCCCTTTTCCTTCTCTGCTGAAGGGGTTTTTGGCAGGAAAGGGGGTCTCTGTGCCTGTGGCTGCTCTACCCTAGAGCATCCTGAATGTCTGCAGCTGAGGTCAAACTGGTGGGAGCTTGACCCATCTGTTGCCCCCCTTGCCCATGCCAGGGCATGCTCACCCACCAGCTTTTGGCCATGGTAGCAGCCTGTGAGGAGAAGGCTGACTGGGGAACAAGGGTGGCCGTGGACCCTGATGGCTTCAGGATCATACATCCTGGGCATAGACAGGGGCTGGAATGAAGGAGAAGTCGAAGGGACTCTGGGCTATCCCATCCCACTGCATTCCCCCTCTCCACACCCATTTCTGCCAGCTCCTGGAGCAGGTTGGAGCAAGCAAGTCACAGGCACGTCCTGTCCTGCTGGTGCAGGGAGGGCTCAGCACCATGGGCTGCAGGGGCACGAGCCCTCCGTGGCCCCAGGGGACAGCTCTAGGGTGGTGACACCCAGACCCCCAGTACACTGTCCACAGCAGAACAGTGTGTGGATGTGTCCTGGCCCCATGAGGGGTGGGATGGAGTAGTCTTGGTCACGGTGATGGGGCTGGGGGCTCAGTGCAAGCAGCTGTGGGTGTCACTGGTGCCTCCAGCCCCAGTGGGGATGGAGAGGGGAGTGCGTGCAGCGATGGAGCCCTCCTTGCACTTGTGTGCATATGTGGTGGCACTAACTCAGAGCATCAGTGTGTGGGGCTGCCCCCCTGCTCTGGGCTTGGGGTCCAGTCATGTCCTGCATCCCCCTCACGGGCTGGCAGGATGCTCCATGCCCCACAGCTGTACCTTGCACCTCAGGGCGTGCTGTGCTTGGGGAACGCGGGGGGCCAGGGCTCAGTCAGGCTCAGGCACCACCTGAGTGGTGAGAAGGATCATCGTGATGCTGCAGCAGCGAGTCAGGGACAAACAGACACAGGTGTGGTGGGCAAGGGGACCAGTGCGTGCCCTGTGTGGCAGGCACCCATGGGTGGTGGTGCCCTGGGGCCACGCCAGGCAGGGGAAGAGGCTCCTGCACGTGTCTGGGCAGTGCAGCATGTGTGGCTGCGTGCTGGGACTGGGCTCTGCTTCCCCAGGGCCAGGGATACGTGCAGATCGTCCCCGTGCTGATGGACCACAGGGGGATGAGCACCAGGTGCGTGAGCAGGACAGCAGGACTGCCATGTCATAGCCTGCAGTGACCATCACATAGAGGCCACCACAGCAGATGTGACAGGAGCTGACATGTTTCTTCAGCTGTAGGCAATGCTGGTGATACTAGTGTGGCACAGGGGTGCTGGGTGGGGGGTCCCCATTGGTCCCATGCACTCTGTGGGGCCAGGAGCAGCCATGGCAAGGGGCCTGCTTGTGTAACATGTGGGCAAGTGTGTGTGAGTGTGAGTGCAGATGGCTGGGTGTCCAGCACGCAGTGTGCCAGGTTAGGTTACAGCATATAGGGCAGGTAAGGGTATGTAGAGTGTGTAGGGACAGGGATATGGGGCTTGGTTAATGGGGCTGAGGGGAGGGGAGGGCCAGGTGTGCACAGCACCTCGGATATGCACGTCCTCACAGGACTTCCTCCTCCCCCATGAAGCATCCACATGCCTTCCCTACCTCCGGCCCTTCCCCACCATCCCATTCCCATGACAACAGCAGCATCCTGCTCCTACAGCAAGGTGCAGAGCACCCATCTGGGGTCCTGGTGCCACGCTGGCTTCAGCAGAAGCCCCCTGCCACAGGGGCAAAGGGAGGCGGTTCCAAGGAGACCCAGTGCGAGCCAGCACTCATTTGCCTTGAAGGGTTGGAGAACACCCAGAGCTGGACACCCCTGGAACCCATGTGGATTCTGGGATCCATCAAAGACAAGGATACACCGCTCCTCATGCCTAAGGCCCCAGCTCCCCACTCAGACTGCTCCCTCCAGCCCTCTGCTCCCTTGCCCAGGCCGGGGTGCTGCTGCTGCTGTCCCGAGGCCAGGGCTCTGAGCGCTGGGCCTGCCCTGCCCTCTAGTGCCGTGGGCGCTGCTCCCTGCAGGGCTCAGCCCCGGGCTCTCTGGAGCTGAGCCACCCAAAGTCCTCCCAGAGCCCTCAGAGCAGAGTAAGGACTGAGGCTTCCCACCGCCCCGCGGCCCTCCTCCCACCCTGACCCTGCAGGGACATGCGGACACGTCCCGGACCCTCCATGGCACCACCAGCCCACGTCCGGGCTGCCCGAGGGTGCAGCAGTGTCACCCCAGCACAGGTGCCCTGCGCCCCAAGCCCTGGGACTCCCGGCACGGGTGACAATTGCCTTCCCGGCACCCCGGGTCGATAACCGGGTGGCCAAGGCCCTCGGTGGGCCGGGACGGCGCGGGGCCACGCCAATGGGTGCCCGCAGCTGCGGGAGAGGGAGGGAAGCTCTGGAGGCTCTGGTTAAAGTGGAACGAGGCGCGGCACCGTCCTGCGGTCCCTGCCCTGGGGACTCTGACCCCGTGGGCCGGCGAGGGGAGCTGAGGCAGGCAGTGACGAGCAGCCCCACGGCCACCGGGACGGAGCCAGCGAGGAGCTGAACAGGATGGATCCCACTTTGGAGCTGGCAGATGACCCCAGGTGAGGGCTGGAGACCCCCGTGCCGTTTTGCAGCCGGGCAAATCCAACTTGTTGGAGCAGAACTTTGGATTATTCATTCCCTCTGTAAAGCAAGGGAGACACTTGGCGGTGAGGCAAGGCAGCCAGGGGGCTGCTCGGACCCTGCGGGGCTCGGTGTCCCCGTACCCCTGCGGCCCCGTGCAGCACTCCCGTTCTGCTCCGCAGGTTCTCCCGCCCTTTGGTGGAGATGCTGATCAGGAACTTCAGCGTGCCGGCAGCCTGCTTCTCCCTGCCGCCCACCTCCCGGCAGCTGCTGCACCGTAGGTGGGGGGACGTGGTGGGGAAGACCATCCTGTTGTTGCTGGCGGGAGCAGGACAGGGATGAAGGTGGTAGGGGGGCTGTGGCAAGTGCAGGCAGGGAGCAGTCAGAAACTGGGCTGCTGCCAGGGTCTTGGCCTCCCATCCCATAGTCCTGCCTGCAGGGATGGTGACAGCCGAGGAAGGGCCAGCACCAGGGCAGGTGACATGGGACAGGGAGCAGTGGGGCAGAAGCGCCAGCTCTGGCATAGACAGGCATATCCAGGGCGTGGCACAGAGCTTCCTAAACCTGTGGAGTGGTGGGTCGTGGGGCAGCTCCCTGCAGTAGTGGCCCCAGGGGAGACAGGACAGGATGCAGACAGCTTCTCACCGCTCCCTGGCAGAGCTGGACATGGCCCAACTCATCATCCTGGGCCTCTGCACCATCATGACACTGCTGTCGGTTGTGATCTATGTGGAAGAGGCTCTGTACCTCACTCGCAAGATCCGCTGCCCCATCAAGATGAAGACCCTCTGCTGGAGCAGCTCAGCCCCTACGGTGAGCTGGACTGTGGGGGTGCTGGGGGGCATCACCCTGGGGGGCCTGGGCCACCCAAGGGATGCCAGCCTACGGGAGGGGGGAGTGTCAGTGTGCCAAGCTCGAGTGTCCCCCAGGTTGTGTCAGTGGTCAGCTGCTTCGGCCTGTGGTTCCCACGCTCCATGATGGTGGTGGAGATGGCTACCACAGCGTGAGTATCACCCACCCCAGGGACAGGGGCACCACGGAGCCCACAGGGCTTGACCTCCCTCCCTCCTCCTCCCCAGGTACTTTGCTGTCTGCTTCTACCTGCTGATGCTGGTCATGGTGGAGGGCTTTGGGGGGAAGGAAGCACTGCTCAGCACCCTGAAGGATGTGCCCATGGTGGTCAGCACTGGGCCCTGCTGCTGCTGCTGCCCCTGCCTGCCCCGAATCACCATGAGCAGGTGAAGGGGAGCTGGGATAAACCTCTGCCCCTGAAGGGCTTTCACCCCCTGCTTCTATTGGGCTGGAAGAGAAGTCCCTGGGCAGGGACTTGGGACCTCAGAGTGCTACCGATCTCTCTTGCTATGCCAGGAAGAAGCTTAAATTGATGATCCTGGCGACTTTCCAGTACGCCTTCTTCAGGGCAGTCGCTGTGTTCCTGGGGCTGATCCTGGCTGCTGATGGGAATTACAACCCTGCTGACGTGAGTGCCGGAACACAGGGATGGGCAGGTTGATGACCTAGACAGGAAGCCTCCACCTGAGCTTTGTCAGCCCAGTAGTGTTTTCTGTGCATCCCCCTCAGATTTCAGAGGAGAGCGTGGCCCTCTGGATCAACACCTTGGTTGGTGTCTCCACCCTCTTTGGGCTGTGGGCCCTGGGCATCCTCTTCCGGCAGGCCCGGCTGCACTTGGCTGAGCAGAACATGCAGGCCAAGTTCACCTGCTTCCAGGTGAGCCCCCGTCCTGCCCGGCTCCCTTCGAGGTGAGGGGCTCTGGCAGCACAGCTGGGACGAGGCAGCATGAGGGAAGATGGTGGGGCAGGAGCCAGTGTTGGGTGAGAGCCCTGCCAGGTGTGGGACAGTGGGGAAGGTGAAGGGTGGGAGCTGGGCAGCGGCACAGCCCTCACCACTGGGGTGTTGTGGTTGCAGATCCTGCTCCTCCTGACAGCGCTCCAGCCTGCCATCTTCAGCATCCTGGCCAACAACGGCAGCATTGCCTGCTCGCCACCCTTCTCCTCCAAGGCCAGGTCACAGCGTAAGTCAGGAGATGGGGGACAGCACAATGTGCTCCTGGCCGAGCCCCTCCATCGCGTAGCACGGCATGGGGGGTGGGCATGGTGGATGAAGGCAGCTTCAAATGACCCTTCTGCTCCTCCAGAGATGAACGTGCAGCTGTTGATCCCGCAGACCTTCATCCTGGCGGTGCTGACGCGGATGTACTACCGCAAGCAGGATGACAAGCCGGGCTACCAGCCTGTCAGCTTTGCACCTGCAGGCGCTGACGTCACGGCGTGAGCAGGAGGGAGAAACTGGGGTGCCAAGGGGCAGAGTGGGGCGAGAGGCTGGTCTACCCTGCACAACCTTCTCCTCCTCCCCTGGCCCTGGGGAGCTACTGGCAGCAGAAGAGGCAGAAGGGGGAAGGGCATCTCGGGATAGAATGAAAGGAAACCATAAGCCAAGGGGGTCCATGGAGCCACCTCCAGCCCAGAGGCTGTTGTCTAGCAGTGAGTAAAGATAAATTTTTACTTGAGTCTTGCATTGGTTGACTGGGTTCATATTATGTCTGCCTAGGCTGGGTGGGAGATGACTCCATACAGGGGGAGGAGGATGGAGCCCAGACCAACACAGCCATGGACTGTCACGGGATGCCCAACATCCAGCTGTGACACTGAGCTCTGGGTGCTGCTGGCTGGGGTCCCACAGCCAAGGCAAGCCCAGGGCAACGGTGATTTCTCCCAAAACATCAGGATGGGTTTGGCCTGTCTGTAGGGCACGTTCTCCATGACACTGGCTGCAGCCTTGAAGCACCTTCGTAACACTGGCAATTACTTAATGCTACCTTGACCAGCCTTGGTCCAGTACCAGTATCTGCTCTAGAAGAGGGGATGGACATCAGAAGCAATGACAACTTTCAGAAACCACTGGGTAATCTTTTGATTCCAAGTGTTCATTACAGACACCAGAGGCACAACTCAGACCACGGTTTCAAATGAGCAGATCACATGTTAAAAAGCTGCAGCACTTTTTAATGTTCTCGCTTCTACCACCATCCCTGGCCCCTCTCAGCTCTGTCCTGTTGCTGCTCTTCTCTGCCATCAGAAAATCCTCTCCCAGGGGCTCACACTCCAGAGCTACAGAGGAAGTCAGGGCTGTCTCGCATGTGTAGATGCCTCTGGATTTAGCAGTGTCAAACTCCACAGCATTCTTCACTGTGTGCTAGTAAAGTTTTGTTTTCCCACTGCCCCTTTTACTTCATGCTTAGTTCAAGCATGTCTCTTCTGGATGCTTCTTTTGAAGAGATGGATGGGCTAGAGGTGTGCAGGACAGCCCTGAAGCAGCAGCACCTGGTGTATCTGTGGGTAACAAGATGATGCTGGGGAACTTGGCTTGTGTTTTGCTGAAAGATCCTATTGCTGATAAAACATGACAGTGCTGGAGAAGACTGGCCCAGCAATTCAGGAGAAAACAAAACAAAGGAAAAAAATGTGCTGACTGGGATTTCAGTGTCCAATTTAATTTCAGTGCAAGGAGGAAGCAGGGATTATTGGTTACAAGAAACAGCTCTGTTATTCCAAGCTACATGTAAAACCATGGCTGGCTTCTTACCAACCACCCCAAATTTTGCAGAGAGACCAAGTGTGTTAAGCTCTCTGCAGAACAAGCCACCATCCAAAACACCACTGTTACCCAAACTTACAGAACACTGTTGCATAACTTGTGTTTAAAACAGTAGTAAGGCTCTAAAGCAGCCTGGCCTTTGTGATCTGGCTCAGGGAAGCAACGCAACATCCACACTGAGGGAAGGGTGAGGAAAGGAAAGTGGGGAAGAGGAGGGGAGAGACAATGTGGGTGATACAAAGTGCTCTACCACTCATAAACCAGGGGATTAACAACTGGCTTCTACCAAGTGACTCGTATTTGCTCCTTACAGTCTAAAATCCACAGCAGCCATGCTCCCACAGTTGTACACATACCCGCTGAAAGAAGTCCAAGTGGCAGATTAGTGATCCCCAAGATACCCTTTCCCATACCGGTTCTGGCCTCAACAGAAGCACAGAACCTCTGTCAAGCCCTTTGGGCAGCGTGACAAAGGACTATTAAGATAAAAGCTGGAAAGAAGCTGCAGCCTGTTCCTACCACAGGGCCATCACGTGTCCTGGAAGCATCACAGCGTGCAGAGCTTGTGGCAGCACTTGATGAATTTCCTCCTTGCACGTGCTGCTCCCCAAGCCTCACATCCTGCTCTGGAGGACCTCCCTGCAGGATTTCTGACTGGGCTCTGAGCTGTCCTCTGTTCCCAGCACCACAGGATACAGGCAATGCGGCCCAGCAGTTCCACCCAGAGACAGTGGGTATCAGAGGCAAACCCTGACAGAAAAGCACAGCTACATGACAGCAAGGCCAGTCCTTCCAGCGCTGGCTGCAGGACAGGGTGCACCAACCTGCTCAGGCCACAAAGCTCAGTGTGTATCACAGAACTGACAGCAGGCAAAAGTTGGAGCATGGACTCAAATGAGCATTATGTGTTTAAATAACTTTAAAAAGCTGCAGCACTCTCTGATGCTCCTTCCATCCTGCCCCACGGAGCAGAGTGAGCAGGCATGGATTCATGCATGTGCTGCACAAGCCAGCTAACTGTCACATGGGGCTAGGGCCCTTCACTGGGGTAAAACGTGCCCTTCATCTGTCCAGCTGCACACACTGACACGGGCAGCAAACTGGCTGCTTTGCCCCTAGAGCAGCAACTTCACGGCACCAGTGCAAAGGACTCCTCCAGCCCCTAGAGCACAGCAACTGAAACACAGACAAACACACACAGAGCACAGTGCTGAGGGGTCGTTTGGACAGACACTAAAACGTGTAACACACCACAGACTGGGACAAGGAACTTCTCAAAACAGTACACACATTCATTTCCTACCTGGGCTCTGACACACCCAAGGAAATGCACGACAGCAAGTGCCCTGAAGCAAAGATTCATTCTCTTCTCTCCAACAGCAACTGAGGGCTCAATTTTAGCTCAGGATTTAGCAGTCTTGTTAAGATTAGCTGGAAAGACCTTTCCCCTGCAGCTCTTCTATATGGAGCTGTGAATGCTGTGCACTTTATGGGGTGTGCCACTCTACAGTGCTGCAAGTCCTTCCTGCGTGTAACTCCTGCGTGCCAAGCTGGTACCCCCTGCCCAGCACGTCCTCACTGCGACACACTGGGAAGCTCAGTTAAGAGGCATGCGAGCACTACAGGGGCTGCTGGATAGATTCCTATCGGCTCCAGCCCAGCAGGGATGTCTCTATTTCCTAGAAGCCTCATTACACCACTGCTTCGTGCGTGCTCTTGAGGTCATGCTGGTCGAGGAACTGAGGGGTCTTTCGTTTGGCAGCGGCACAGATACTGCCTGGGGGTGGGGGCATAAGACAGAGGAGCTGAAGGAAAGAAGAGACAGATGGGTCTTCCCACTCTCCCTCTTGCCTGGAGGTTTAACAAGGGAAAAGAAACCAAAACAAAAGCCACACTTGAGTGCTATTCTTTGCGCTTTTAACGAATATTTTCTTAAAATATAAAAACCATCTTCACCCTGGAAACCGCTAGAACGTAAACAATAAAAAGGGGATTTGGGCAGAAGAAGGGAGAGGAAGTTTGAATGTGCTTCCAGGCAGTAGCCCTTGCTAAGAGCAACGGGTGCCTCCAAGGCCCTGTGCTCACCGTCAGCCCTGTTCCTATGGCTCTCTTGCTCATTTAGAGTTCCCCAGTGGGTCTGGACTTAGGATTCAGCGATTAGCAGTCTGCAGCAAATCCTGGCAGGTAGGTTAATCCTCTTCATCCTCACTGATGTCATAGGTGACTGCAGACTCATTCCTGGAGCGGTTGGCAGGTGAGGAAGGAGGAGTCTTGGTGGAAAAGGGCCAGCGGAAGGAGGGAGATGGGGAGCGGTCGTGCGTGGGGCTGCTGCTGGGACTCTGCTTTGGGCTGATGGCCTGCAGCATCCGGCCCTTGCCCTCCTTCAGCATGTGTTTCTGGTGATGGAAGCAGAAGGACAGTTAGCATGGTTTACAGTCATGGACATGGACGCTACTTACAGCCTGTGCAACATTTCGAGTTGTGTCCCTTCAGTACTTCATGCAATTTAAGAGCAGAAAAAGCCCCAGCATCACTCTGGTCTTTGGGAACTGCACGCAGTGTAATCACCACCCATTTCAAGCACTTCTAACATAAAATGCCTGAGATATTCATCCAGCAGTGCAGGAAAGCCTGGCATAAACAAGTAGGTTCAGACTCATCTCAGGCCCATGACAAAGTGACCACCATCCTCTTGGCAGCTCGGTGGTCAGCAGGGCACAAGTTGGAGTTTACAGGCCAGCTCATGGGACAGAGGAGCTTTTCACTCTACAATGTAACTGGCATTATCTTGTTGGCAATGGTGAGTACTCCCTGAAAACAGGCTGCCCAAGCCTGGGACAACTTGTCTGAAGACTGGCAGCACACTGAGCACAAATGCCAAACTGTTGCTCTGCGGACTCTGTAGAAGCAATACAATGTCTGCTGATGTCTCCAAAATTCCCTTTCCCCTTTTCCCAGAGCAACTCCTTACCAATGCGCCTTCAGGGCCAAACATCTCCAGGAAATTGCCGATGAACTCCCGGGATTTCTCTTCCCACTTCTGAATGAGATCAATACTCTTCTCTTCCACTTTCTGGACAAATTCCTTTGACTTCTCCTCTACATCCTTCACCCTCTTTTTCACCTTATCCACGCGTTCCTGGAGGTGGTATTTTTTCTCCTGCACAGAGAGTGGTGGATCAGAATACAGCTCACCGGATCTGAGTGGCGACCACCTCTGCTCTGCATTACCACACTGAACTGCTGCTTGAGACTCAGCATCTCCATTAGTCTGGTGACACTTCTTCACTTCATGACACTTCTTCCCTAGACTGCATGGCAGACACACCGGGGCTGTGAGACGCTCTGTGGCAGGCACTGGCACAGTACACAAAGCAAGACTAAAGCCAGAGATAAGCACTATCTAATAGGAGTGCATGGGAGAGGGAAATATTTATACAGCACACAGATTAGATTCAAGTGACTTGCTGTAGGTCTCTCTGCATATCACAACACAACCAGTCCTTCTGCTGGGTGTTTTTAAACAGAGACAGAGTTATGTGCCAAAGACAGGCCAAGCAGCCGTTACCTCTCCTGTTTCATTGTTGTTCAAAGGCACAGTATCTGAGTGATAAAAAAAATGTTTACGACTTTACTTCCAACATCGAAAATGTCTTTTGCCATGTATTCTTCCTGAGGGCTACAGCTGCTCAGCAAAGGATCAGTGTCCTTCTGTCCTATCCAAGCATTGCTGCTCCTGCAGCTCCAGGAAGGGAACAGTACAGTGGAAACAGGATCAGATTTTATCCTAACAAATGACTCTGCCCTAAGGAGGTGGCTAGGGGAAGAGGAGAGAGATGAGACAGCAGCTGCTGTCAAAAACAACCCACTCTTCATTCAAGAAAACATACATTTTGCCACACACCCTCTCTCCAGCTCTTTCAATAGGTAAGACATCACCAAGACATTTCTGACAAGAGAGCAGTATTAGCAAACCCCCAGTTCCTCTGAGTGGGTCCCTGAGGCGATTTCAGGTGTGGAGGAAGTCTAATTTCTACTCCAAGGACACTGGTTTGGTGTCAGTGCTTAGCTCTGCAGACAGGCCTTTCACTGGCACATGGCAGGACTGTGCTATCACTAAACAAGACTCTCTTCACACTTTGAAAGACTCTGGCTCTTGCAGCGCGTGGTGGGACCCACTTCAACTCACGTTTATGAAGCTGACGTTGAGCTCCTTGGCCGTGTAGCCCCGCTGCAGGTTCCGTCTGGCATAGACATCGTAGTCCCGCACGATGCGCGTGATGATGTCGGACGTGGAGATCCCCTCAGTCCTCTGGGTCGGTGCAAACATGCCTAAAGTTGGGGAACAGGAGCCAGGGCAGCTTGAGCAAGACACACGGCAAAAAGCTGCTGCTACCTCTATTAGGAAACAATCTCTCCCGTCAAGAGCTCACTTCCTACCTATTCTCACAACTTTGTCCTTAAATGTACAACACCAGAGTCATCCTTTCTGGGACACCTAAGTAAAAGCGAAACATGCTAAAACCCTGTCAAAATAGCAAGTATTCCAATGAAAAGCTCTTCACTTTAGCTGGTTTAAACATTGACTATAATCCACTGCAACAGAACAGTGTGGGGACAGGGACAGGGCATGGGGTCCTACAGTTTAATGGATGGAAATACAACACTCTGATGGCTGAGTTTGGACAGATATAAAAAAGCTGCATGCCCAGTGAATTTTACAGCAAACAGCTAGAAGTGCCCCTCTGCTAAGTTCATGAGACTCTCCATTTGTGAGAATCCCTAAGCCAAACCGTAGTATGTTTTCAAGAGTTTGCTGTTAATTCAATCAAAATAATTGGATTGAAATTAGGAATTAATGCTGGGCCATGCTTGGGCTGGGACATGGAACAGTCCTAGTATTATGAAGCAAGGCCCAGAGCTGCTTCTTCCTGCCCCCAGAGCCTCCTGGGCAGACCTTGCTCCTAGAGGGGCATAATCTTGCATTATAGAGGTACAGGAGAAACGACAGAAGATCTTTGTCAGGAGCCCTGGAGAATTTGAGGGGGACCCACCTGCTTCTTTAATATGCTTATAGACATCATCACTGCCAGCAGAAGAGTAGGGGATGTCATCATGTGCAACAAAATCGATCTGAAAATTAAAAAAGCAAGTCAACATTTATCTGGAATGTGCAGATCTGCTGCTGCTGTCGAAAGATGGTAACTTTTGGCTCAACACCTCCACTCAGGGGTGTGAGAGAGAACAGCAAGACACTTCTCTCTGTTACAGTACAATACAAAGCAGTCCCAAGTTTTCAGTGGCAATTGCCTGAGAATTTTAAGCACATGACATGAAAGAAAAGGCTGGGAGTAAGGACACAGCTGCTTTAAGCTCCACAGAGAAATGGCTTGTTAACGGCAACAAGGGTAAACTAAGCAAGCTCCCCTGGAGACTCCTTCACCTCCCAAAGCTGTTCAACAGATGTTAGAGATTCCTTTCACTTTATCTCACCAACTGGTAAAAGGCTTTCAAGACAGCTTGTCTGGTCTCCTGAGGCAGGGAAGCTGATGTATATCTAAGCTGCTCCTGCTGTAAGCAGGGAGTTGGACCAGACACCCCCAGAAATCGTTTCCAACCCATGTAATCCTCTCCCTACTGCATTTCACACCTATCTGTAACCAGCACCAACTTCTCCTGAAACAGCGAGAACCCTCTCACGCTTTTTCAGTATATCACAACCTCTACCTTATTTTAACATTACCTGCCAGCTCAGCAAATGCTTCTACACTCCCAAGAAACCCACTCAATTCCCATAACCCAGTTCATTCTATATTAAGGAGCTTCAGCAGAAACAGTTTGCTCAAGCAGAGGTCACCTCCAAGGATGAATTCTTGCTGTAAACAGAGAGAGGCTAATGGAAATTCCAAACAGATCACATGTCACAAATTACCCTGTGCTCTGCCAGGAACTCAGGCGTGAGGGTCCAGGGCGCATTTCTCACCACCTCGTCCACATAGCGACAGTGCTGCACAGCATCGTAGCGCTCGTTTTCATTCATTACCGTGAAACCCTTGAAGTTGTGGGTCAGCTCATCACTGCAGACTGGAGAAACAGGCAGAGAACACTGAGTCTGAGGCACTTACTCAAATGACTTACAGTGAAAGGACCTTGCCCACACCCCTGCTGAACCAGGCAACACCAACAGCTGACAGAGGCTGGCACTGGCGCTTCCAAACCCAGCTCTTGCAGCCACAAAGCATCAGGGACGGGAAGCGCTGCAGGGCACTAAACTCCTGAGCAATTCTGGGCAGGCTGTTTGGGGAATTTCTGCCCAAGCTAGGGACCCACAGCTCAAGCCCTTAAGGTCTCTAGAGCTTACAACACTTATCAAGGAAACCAGCCAACACAGAATACAACGCTCCTATATGAAGCAGCACCTGGGGGCCTGCTGGGCAGAAATCCGCTTTAAAAGCAATGGATGTCTCAGGCTTGGAATCTGAAAAAGCTCACTGCCTAAACTTCTGATTTTATAAAATGTCATACCACAGTCTAGTTCTTGGAAAGTTACAACAAAGGGGGAGTTCACAGGAAATCAAATTAGCTTAATTATTATGTTCTATGAGAAAGTAAATTAACATCTCTTCATAATCTGCAATGTAAGATACCAAGGAAGGAGTTCTATTTGATTATCAGACTCCAAAGTAAACAAGGCATTACCAGTCTCACTAGTATTGGATGTATTTACGTTCTAGACAAACAGATGATAAAGAGTGGGTGAGATTGTTCCCTGCTTGGAGCTAATGTTCTCTTGGGCTGCGGCCTCTAGTCTCAGTCCTGGTGCAAGGGGAGCAGTTCATTGTCCTCCTCCTCACCAGTCTCTCAGAGGCACAGAGCATGGTTACACTCCTTGCTACTTAAACATGTTAATAGTTTGACCTGAAGTTATTTTCCAGTTTGTTGTCCAGTGTTTATGTACATGGGGATGTCTTTCAGCCTTTAAGATTTCTAAGCTTGGGGCAGTTTGTGGGTTGGAGCAACTGTTTCAGCTCTTCTCCCTCCCTTCCCCTTCCAGACACTACTGCAGCACACAAGAAGTGCAGGCATACCACTATAAAAATGCTCTCAGCAATGAGTGAAACTGTGATAAGGAAACAAACCACCCAAGGATGTTAAAATCATTCTATGGCGGGGTCAGAATTTCATTCTGCTTCACGAAGACACTGGGGGTTGAGAAAACTAGTTAAAGGTATTTTCAGTTCTCACAGTTGAGCATCATTATGCAGCCTGACCAGAGGCAGCTCCTGAAATACAACATGCACAGCCTGATGTGTCCTTAATGTGGGTGGAGGGACGAGCACAGAGGTACTGCCGGGACAGAAGCCCATGCACTGCAGCAGCCAGAAGAGGGGTATCTTTTTTCCTGTTACATTCTTGAAGGAGCCTGGCTGAAACACCTCTACTAGATCACTTCAGGCACTCAGCAGGATATTCCTGGCATAATCTAAAGACTTATGACCTAACAGACAAAATGGGGAACTTCTATTTGGAGAAAGAAGGCCTCACTGACTTCCACGTGTCCAGGCACATGCCCAAGAAACCACTGTGATCTCCATGCTCCCAGTGGGATCTGTTTGGCATTAAGCAATCTCCAGCAGGAAACTGGAACTGGGGAGCGATCTGCAGGGCATTACAGGTGACACAAAACAGCCATGGAAGGACTCATACTTTAGCTGCTTCATTCAAGAGTCAGATGCTCAACTATCCCTAATATACTTTGATACTCAGATGTGCAACTCACCTGTTATCTGTCACAGAATAGAGGGGTCAAATTAGAACAGCACGATCAAGAACCTTTCCCTTAAGCACTCATTTGGTACAGGATACCTTTCTGCAGACATATCCAACCCTCAGTGTTTTGCAGTAAGACTCCAGCAACATTTGGGACAAGTGTCTGCAGTGAGAGCCACTGAGGCCACAAAGACAAAACCCCTGTATGCACAACCACAGAGAGAGCTAAACTGTACTCCTGCAACAGCCAAAGTCAACAAGGTCACTCCTTACCTCCAACAATGAGGTATGTGTTTGGGAAGAGGTTCTTCGCTTGCATCAAGGCCCGGGCATGTCCAGAGTGGAACAAGTCAAATATTCCATCGGCATAGACTCTGACAGGGCGATCCACTGTGCCAAAGGGACAGAGAGACAGCTCTGAATATGCCTTCCTGGAGAAGCAGCTGCTGTTCATACTCACATTTGAGGACCTTCTGAAAGTCATGGAGGTGTTACAGAATGCAGCACCACAGCCAGGACAGAATTGTGAAGATAAATGCCTGGCTCTCTGCCTTCCCATGTGGAAACAAATGCAGCTGAGCAGAGCTGAAATACAACCACATTCAAAGACAGACTGAAAGTCTACCATATATCGCCCAAACAAGGTGAAGGGAGACCAAGGGAAAAGCAAACCTTGAACATTTCCCTTCTATGGAAATCCAAATGCAGAATTAACATTTTGCACAGCAGTGAGATACCAGAGGGGAACTGGCCCAAATGTTTCACATGTGCCTGATTTCCTCCTGCCTGCCAGGATGGCATCTCAAGACCTTTACAGCATCCCCCTCTGCAGCCTGCTGCCACAGCCACCAGTCTGATTGAGGGACCAGCATCAGTAGCTCCCCCAGACCCATGCAGTGTATGGCTTTATTCAAAAACACAGCTGGACTACTGCTAGAAAAGCAGACACAATTCTGCTGAACCACTGGCATTATCAGATAAACCCACATATGATAATAAAAATAAAAACACTACTACTAATAATAATAATTGAAATAAGGAGGAACCAAACTTCCCTCAGGCCACCTCTGCCAGGGGAAATTGTAGCTCAGGTCTTTGAGGTCAGCACAGAGGTAAAGTGAGATTGTCTAGCACTGCCATGTAGTAGTGGGAGGCTTCTGATCTTGGGACCACACAGGACCCCAGTCCTCTTGCTGCTGGTAACCAAAAGCCACAGTTGTATATGACACACTTGGGAACAGCCTGCTGCTCTCTTAGCCCAGTTCAGACAGACAGACTCAGAGGAGTGGTGAGCAGAAGCACACCAAAGCTGCAGTGAAGACAGGGCAGACAGAAACCTAACAGGAAGCTGAGACCCCATGGGTCTGGGCAGGGCCCCTGAGGTACCCAGAGACAGAGCTCGGGAGGCAGCAAGAAGAGGAGTTGATGCAAAGGTCAGGGTTGTTAAATTCAAGCTAAGCCGAGGAGTCAGTTTGAGAACAGCCTCTTACAAACGTTTTTTAGTGACTCTAAGACCTCAATCTGAAGATGCTAGGAGGCTCTGAAGAGCCAAGGATTTGAAGATGTGTGACTGCAAAAGCTTTTTGTATGCCAGAAGAGGGCTGGTCCTGGCAGACCTTTATGAATGTTCATTCACATTCTGGAAAGTGGCTGGGACATCCTTCCCTTTCCTCTGTACCTGCAGCAGCTACAGTTCCTGAGCACAAAAATGAACAGCAACAAAGAAGTGTGTACTGTATTTTAGTCTTGGCAGGCAGGAGAGCCACCACTGTTGAAATCAGAGACCTTTGTGCAAACTCTGGAGAGTTTCAGCTGGGAAATTAATGCAGATTGTGAAATACACTGGATTTTCAGAACCTCTGGCAGGAAACCACAGCCAGGTCTCAATCTGAGCTGGCTCGTCTCTCATCAGCACTCAGGTAGATAGAAGTGCAGCATTTTTATTGTCTCTGTAGCCATAACAGAGAGGTCAGGTAAGACAGCACTGTCTGCACACTCTGTTTGGCAGGAGAGGGTAATCATTCTTCAGGAGTCAGTGGTGTCTCTGCCTCCCCTTTGGACTTGCTAAGAGAACAGTGTTTCTCCCAGCCTGGTTAAGAGAATAAAAGGACACATTCTTGTTGTGGGGCTGGCCTGTGGTGTTTAATGACAATTATTTTAATTCAAATCTAGGCTAGAATGGGACATTCTGGACAAAGATATAAATTGGTTTTACTTGCCCATTTCAAGTTTCAGAAAATACGACTTTTAAAGTGCTTAACTTTGAGCTACCTCAGACAAAGTAGTACAGAAAGTGTGCAGTTCTATAGCTGTCAGTGGCTCAGCTAGAGTTTAAAACAAATACCTATTTGCTTCAAATAGTCTCCTCACACAACCAAACTCAAATTTCAGGTGTATTCACAGGCCCAGTTTCACATGGGAACAGTTATCTAATCATCAAAGTACTCAGTCATTGGCTATAAACCTTGTCTCACACACAAGGTTGGTTTGGCCTCAGAGATATCACAATCATACCCACACCCCCCAAACCCCGCATTTACACAATCCCCTTCCAATCTGTGCTCTTACTTACAAGGGGTCCCTCTCATGGCTTCTTCATACGTCACTCTGATGTATGGCTTGCTGTAGTCGATCTCCACTTCATCTGAGAATGGAGCTGGTTCCCTCAGTCCCTAAACAGCCAAGGAAGTTTCACTGTGAGAGTGCAAAAGTGAGGGCAGTTCATAGTGGCAGCACTGCCATTGCAGTGTTCTAGTCACTGGGTGACTCACTGTGCCTCTGCACAATTCAGACACGTGTACTAAAAGACTAATTAGTGTAAAACCTCAAAACAGTCCTGCAGGGTGATTAGCCTGAGTTTAGAGAGGAAGAGAGAGAGAAAAGAAGAGTTTAGAAGACAGTAGTTCTACTGGAGCAAGAAAATCAGATGCTCAGAACTGCAGCAGCTAAACTCAGACTTTTGACAAACAGCAGTTCACAGCAGCACAAGCCAAGCTTCAAACCTCACTGTCACAGCTCCAGCTGTGCCCACTCTGGCAAGACTCTGCTGTGCCTGAGTGCTTGTGCTGTGATGTACAAACTGTAACAGATCCTTGATTTGAGTATATGAGCGAGCAGAGGAGCAATCCCAACCACAGCACTAGCTCCCAGGGAACGTGTGTCATCACCATTTCTGAGCCATTCAAGTGAGAGACTGACTTTGATCTGTGGCAGAGTAACTCCAACTGCTGCAAGAAAACCCCTCTAGCCTGCTAGCTTGACCACAGCAGCACATTTAATCAACAGCTGAAGTCCAGGCATAATTTCTGGTCTGCTCTGAATGGAAATGAAACATCTGCCCTTCCCATAAAAAGCCAGCTCAATTTCCTTCTAGCTGGAAGGTGTAGGGCTGCAATGGACATCTTGTTCCTGAGTCAGAACACTAGGAAACAAGCTTGCAAATCATTACAATAATACCTTCAAGCCGAAAAAGGCTAATCCACAGTTTCCTCTCTGGCTTCCTGTCCCAGTGCAGAATCCTGCCATGGTGTCCAGCACCACTGAAACCAGAAAAACCGCAGCTATTGTGGCCAGTGTCATTCCTTATTAGAGTGCTTATAGTGAATTGCACAGGAAAACAACCACTGACTACTACATTCAAACAAACTGCTACTGCTGAACATCTCCTTTCACTTACTGAGGGCTCCACATTTCACACAACGCCTCCTCTACCAGGATCCTCACTGTCAGATAAGGCCTTCAGGTCTCTCCTTTCAACACTGCCATTAAATCTAGGACTGCCATATAAAACCAGATTTTCGGCAGCTTAGTTGGCACATATCTGATACGAAGTCAGGAATAAAAGCACAGAAAAACCCTATCAAAGTTATCAGAGGAACACAGAGGAATGTCCTCAAAAGGTCCTGCCAGAGTCTTGCCCTCCCCCTGTAGGGCCAGTGAGGGTCAAAACTCAACCTGATGTGTACAATACAACAGGCTTATGTGTCAGCAGGTTTGTTACCACCATCTGCTGCTGAGCCCTGCTGCTTCAGGGGAACATTCTGCCAACAGCTGCTTAGTTGGGAGTGGAAAAGGCTTCGAGGTAATCTCACAGTTAGGCAATACTATTACTCTTGCTATAATAAATAAAACTTTTGCAAAAGGAAGAAAAAAAGAAATCTTTCACCAGGAGAACTGTGTTTGCCCTGTGGCTAAAAAAACAGGCAGGAAGCTTAAAAGTGGCTAGATATTACATGTCTCGTGCTGTTCACAGATGCTTTATTTCTAACACAGGACAGACAGCAACTCGAAGAGCAAGTGACTCCCATGGAATAATAAATAACCTGCACACTTCTCTTTCCTTACTGAAATACATGGGATCGCTAAGAGGGACAGGGTGGGTTTTGGCAACAGTCAAGGACATAAAGGTTCTGTGGGATAAGTCACACAACAGCTCAAGCCTCCATTCCCAGTGCCTGCCTCCCCAGTTCTCACTGCTGGTGCTGCTCTTACATCATTACCACTGTCAGTGCTCTGGCACAGGGCTGAAGCCCTCCTGAAGAGCAAAACGTTGTCATCAAGGAGGAAAGCTGCAACACATCACCACATTTTGCCAAGGATCATGACCCTGGTATGACGTGGCAGGGATGGTAGCTGGCTTTTGACAGAGATAAGGAAAGAACCAGAGCACATGTGATGCACAGGACAGCCCTAGGAAGAGGGCAGAGAAGAACTATAAAAAGCCAATCGTTGCAATATTGTGGCAAGGACAAGTTGAAGACAACCCTTTACAGTAGCATTAACTGGATCAGACCCCCTTCAAAAGAGATCCCACTGGCTTTAGCTAGTTAAAACCATCCCAAAGTTGATCCAGAAAAGAAAACCTTTTGGTTGTTTGTTGTGGTTTTTTTTTTCTGGACACTCCCAAAGTACCAGCAACATAAATGCAGTCTCTCTCCAGACCAAGAGAATGAAATGAACAGTGGTCTTCCTGTGCGTCACAGCGTGGATCCAACAGATCACTTCTGCAGGTGCTTACAGGCTTCAGACCCTCCTGCAGTTCCATGAGTTATTATGTGCTTCTTTGAAGTATTTCTCCCTCCCAGTGGGTCACTCAAAACCCACCTGTGAGAAATGCCTGCTACTTCTGCCAGCTTCTTCTGGCTATCTAAATACATGCCTGTTTGGCTCAGCTTAAGTGACAAGCTGCACACACCACAAAAGCAGCTTAGCGATGCTTGCCTCAGACCTAATTTAAGCCCACGTTGTAAGTATGTTATTAGTATGAACAAAGGAAGATTCCAAACTGGATCTGCAAGAAGGAGAGCTACTGTCATTTGCTTCTTTTCCCCTGCTCCCTCCTTGTTTTCTCTGTCCACAGACAAACCACCACCTGTATCTTTTTGCTGTTACAGCTCAGTGTCCTCATCTCACAGGCTCCCAAAATTCTTATCCCCGCTTACTTACGAGTGAGCGTCGGGACATTTTTGGAGGGATTCCATCCAGCTCTGTTGCCCCATTAGGGCCTGATCCATCTTTTCTTCTCTTTCGGGAATTCAGCCTGGAGGAGGTCGGCGGCTCCATCTCGCCAAGCACGTCCAGTAAGAACTGGAACAAAATGAAGAAGAGGGAAAAAAGAAAAAAAAAGAAGAAAGATATTTCTCAGTTCTTCCAAAGCAGAATCAGTCAACAGCAGGCACAGTGTACAGAAGGTCAGTGCAAAGACACAGCCACCTCACAAGGGGCTTAGCCAGTTGTATTTGGCATCAGCTGCCAAGGCTTGACAAACAGTGCCTGCTGGGAATACTGAATCATTTAATGCAACTCAGAGCTGTTCTGCAGAGAGAAGCGTGCAGCAGTCAGCTGGCTGGAGAGACACTGAAACAAGGGTTGCCACACAAATTATAAATCATTACTACGAGATTAATTATGCTATTTTCACATCTGAAAGGCAACCTAAGGATTATGGCATGCCCAGTCCACATTCAGCCCTCCTCCAGCTCTCATTTGGATTCTGTACCCTTTACACCCCCCCGGGCAGCTGGTGGGTGTGTTGCATCCCTGTACAGTCCTGAAGAGAGGAAGGAGCAGGTCTATGCAGAAGGACAAGGGTGAGGGAAGGGCTTATAACTTAAATGAGTAGCTGGGTTGCTGTTTGGTTTGTGGTTTGTGTAAGACCAGGCTGCAGCTCCCCAGTGGGGACAGCCCACCTTGGGATGGCTGCCACCATGTTCCCCTCTTGTCCCTTGTCCCCACCGCAGTGGTGACTCAGCAGATGGGGAAGCAGCTGCTGACACCACATTAGGCCACACTTACTTCTGGCACTTTATGTACCAGTTTGCAATCAGTGGTGGTTCAACTGAACTGCTTCCGTGATGAACAGACAGACACGCCACCAATTTGGGACAGAAATTATGACAGCTATAAGGAAGGAAGTTATCTGTGCTTTTCAGCTGGAGTCACCGTACCTTTCCAAAAGGGCCTGGAGTGTTAGTAACTCCAGCTTCACACAGCTGAAGCAAAAATAGGGATTTATAGGAAGGCATGGCAGCGAATATTCCCTTTTTGGCTGCTGCAGGAGTTAGAAACGGGTGCTAGATTTGCAAAAACTAAAAAGCAGCATTATCTCTCCTCCAGCATAGCACATGGCACTTCTGGCCTGCTATTGCCGAGAGCAGCATGACCCCTCCACCCAAGAACGATCCCTAGGTTCGTGCCTCAACTCCCTAATAACAAGAGTGGCATGGAATTTAAAACATCTCCCCACCCACATGCAGTGGGTGTGCTGGAATGTTAGGTGGGGCAAGTGCAAGGTGTGACGAAGAGCAGATGACCCTCTGAATACCACCCTTTTCCTCAGCAGAAGGGCTCTGCTGAGTGTTCTACTTAGGATGAGCTGGGACTGTCCTCACTAAGGGCCACTGGCAAAGCTCTACTATTTGGCAGCCAAGAAGGGTGTGCTTTGTGAAAGAGCTGTTAAGTGGCAGATTTAGTGATCAGGCTTACTCAAGCACACATGACCCGAGGTTAAGGAATGCTCCAAAGTAACAAGTCAAAAGCAGTTTAACGACATGCAAATATTTCTCCCTCCCCACTGAGCACCAGCATGATGATACCTTATGGACAGTTTTAGGGTCAGAAACAGCTGAACTCGTTTGGGGCTACATACGTGTAAGTATCCCTGGCTGCTCTGCCAGACCTACCACAATGTACTAAGAACAAGAAAAGAGAATCTTAGCTCAGTAGGGAGCCAAAAAAATATTGTGGAGAAGATAAAAGTGACAGTGAAGAGCAGCCACAAGACACTTCAGAACTGTGTGACCCAACCAGCACTCACTCCATAATGCCTGTGAGTCAAGCTTGCCATTGCTCTCATTCCAGTAATTAATTTACTATTTCCTGAGAACAAACATATGGGAGGGTGCAAACACAACCTCGGGCAAAAAGAGTATGCAACCCTGAGCCCCAAGTCTTCAAACGCTTAAGCAAACATTTAACTTTCGGGCAAGATCCGTGCTATAAACGCAGCAGCGTACAGAGTGCCCCTGTGAAAACACAGGGTATGACACAAGTCATCGTTACATTTTGCAAGGTATCATCTTGCAAGCACACTCCGCATCAGTCGTTTACCACTGTAGTCCTAACAGAAACCATGAAGTTCACAAAAAGCAGCAAACATCTGCCTCTGGTTCAACTAACCCCAGAATTCACTGAAACAGTGGCGGGAAACAGCAGCCGATTTTCTTGTTATTTGTTTAAAATAATTTCACTGCGCTTCAAGTCACCTGTTGGTCTCTGACCGCTTGCTTTCCTTCCCTTGGGAGAGAATTAAAAGGTCTGTTAATGTGCTGAATGCAGACATTCTGAACCACTGCCCAGCAAAACATCAAAAGCAAAGGCTTTGGCACTGAAGCACAGACATAGCAGCCCCACACGCAACCAGGTGACGCTCTTCCCACGTCATGCCTGGCCCATCAGAGCAACCACACTTCTCTGCACACAAGTACAGGCTCTGCTGAATTATCACCAGCACCTTGCTGCTGGGTGCAGATCTCATGGCCAGCCAAAGAACAGCAGGTTACAGCACAGGGCAGCACTGTCCCAGTTCAGAAGAAAACTCCAATCGCTTCTTCCAGCTCCTCCCACACCCAACCTTCCGCTCTCTTCTACCCTAACGTTTCCATTTCTCAGGGTATACATAGTTAAACGATGGCAAACAACAACTTAAGCGAAAGGATTCCAACTTGAGGGATTCTATTATTCGCTGTGCATTAAATCAGCAGCAGTGGTGAGACAGCATCAGCCACAGAGCAGCAGCTCTACCCGATGTACCAAGTGAGAAACCAGATTCAAGGATGGGATAAATATGCTTCATCTGCTCTGACCTTACAGGTTAGATGTTGCTGAAGTAGCCTCTGCAGTGTTTGGACAGCTGGGCTGGGCGCCTCATGAGTGACACAGCTCTGTTAATTACTCAAATTAATGCAGAAATGAACCAATAATTTTACCACTATTTGGAACTTTAAAACCTTTATCCTGTGGCTAGTGCATTTCTGGGAAGTCCTTCCATCACCAAACTTGTCTTCATAAAAAACTGGGAACACACCACACCTTACTACGACAAACATACTAATCTTAGAATGCTTCGTTTTGACCCAAGTGACTAAAATAGCATCCCAAACAATTACCTACCAACAGTGGGATCCAGCATCTGTAGCTGAACTTAACACATGAGGACACAGCTTTTCTTCCCCAAACGCATAAACACTGCCTGTTCTAAAATTAATTACATTTGCAGCAGATGGGGAAAAGGAAAGAGAAGATAACTCTCAAAGCTCATTCTGAACACTCCAAGACAGAAACCAAGCATAACCAGAAGAAAGAGCCTTGCTGTAAAATATTAACATTGTTCTATTTTAAGGTGTCACCCTCCTGCATTATTGAGTTCATGGCTGAATACGAGAAACTGCTCACAAGGAGCAAAGCTGGGAGTGCCCTGTTTGGAAAAGCCATGGGCAAATCACAGTCTCTGCACCACTTTATAAGACACTCAGGACTTCTGAAACTTATTTCTTTGGTGCAAATTGTATCAAAGAAGGGCCTTGCATCACCTGCCAGCTAACTCACTGAGAGAAAGAGACACCTGCACGAGCTCTGCCAGGAGCAGTTGACTGCCAGATGCGGAAAGAGCTGCTTTCCCTGTCAGCGCATCACTGAATCCCACTGAAACACAGCCACTTCTGTGAGGGAAAAAAGGACAAGCATTGATTACTAGAAAGGAAAAAAATATATACAGGCAGGGAAGGAATTTAAAACTTCTCCCTTAGTGTCAGTTAACTACACCATCATCAGAGCTGGAATTTAACCACAACACCAAAGTTAACACCTCTGGCAGGTCGAAGTGGTCAGGACAGGCACAGCAAATCTTCCTGCTTAGCCAAAGCCTTATCTCACTGTCTGCATCTTCATGGACAGTGCTGATGTTTTTTAGTCTCGGTGGTGTCAGAGAACTCCAGCCTCACACTACACCGGAGAAGGAGGTCAGATCTTTCTGCAACTGACGCACACTGACGACACGAGGACCTGGCCCATCTGCCTTCTGATGTCCTGAAGAACTTCCTGGACAATATTAACTGCAAACCTACATCAGCAGCAGGATTTCTTCTGCCACTTCTTCTGCTTTTCACTTCCAGATTTACCTGTGAAGCAAATAAATGCTGCTACAAGCAGCACTCTGCAGTAACTCAGTAAATGCTCCAGCCTAAGGCTGCTGTGATTCCCACCAGGGACCTAAAGCACAAGACTGGCAGCTGGACCAGCGAGGCCCTGGGACACCCACAGCTCCCTGGCTGGCACTGCCTGCTCCAAGGCTGTCCTATCATCCCTCTGAACTTGGGAAGCGTTGGCACAGTCAGATGTGACTGTCATGTGCTGCTTTGCCTACAAGATCATTGCACTTTACAGGAACAAGATATTTCTCTTCTGCTGACTCATCTGCAGGCAATAGGACTAAACTTTGCACTCTGCCAGCTGTCTGCAGAGAATTGCCTTGACACATGGACAGCATGTAAGCAAGAGCCTCAGGGAAAAGGAAGAAGTCCTGTCACTTCAGATAAGTCCCTTGCCAGGCTGTAAAGTACCAAAGCGACCCTACATTCCTCTACATTCCTTGACCATAGATAGAAGAGAATCCTCTTCCCCCTGTTCTCCCTCACCTGCAACCCCCAGTCTCCAATTAACCTTACTGGTGTGAATCGCTGTGGAGATCTCTAGAGACACAGAGACCTGGGAGAGGTTAATGACAGAAGACTCATCATGGATCTCTCTTCTATCAGTGCTTAAAAAACTTGCCCAGTCTCCAAAGCAACTTCATGCCCATCCCAGGCTTGCCAGGCCCAGCTCTGTTCCAGTCTCCAGACTCAGAGCATCTGCCTGGAAACAGAGTGCTGCTGGCTACGACCCAGCCTGCTCACCTCCAGACAGACTGCGACGCTCCCCACAGTCAGCATCTTCTCTACCTGGATGGTCTAAGCCCTTGTGCCTCTTACAAAGGTTACTGCAGGATCTGGCACAGTCCTGTCCACTTGTAAAACACAGGCTGCTTCAGCTACTTTGGATCAAGATCAACAAAAGCAGCTGTCCCGCAGTGTATTAGAAGCCACACGAACATATAAAAAGGATTCCAGTTCAGCCAGTGCCACACATTGGTCCAACAGCATCCACACGTTTGCTGTACCTGCTGAAACAACCCCCCAGGCCTTGCATCCCCTACTGGTCCAGGCAGGCTGGTAACATTTTCTCAAGCAGAGCCTGAGCAGGCAGAAGCTTTGGTACCCATGTCCTGCAATTGATGCAAAGATGCTGCTTCTCACCAACCAAGTCCCAAATGGTTTAAGATAATTCTGCCTAACCACAACTGAAAACAGTTCAGCATGGTCACCTAGATAGTGTTGCTATGTAATACACACATAAAAAAGAGAAGCTGCTGTCAAGACCCTCTCTGTGAGTTCACAGCCCTTCTGGGTATACCATAACCTCCAGGCACTGAGTGTCCCGACATGCGACAGCCTTCACTAGGTGAGTGAAGCAGCAGAAACAGGGTTTATGCAGAATACCAGAAAATATACTGTCAGGGACAAAAAAGTATGAGAACAGGTGGTCATTCTGACCTGACTTCTGCATCGTTTTGTTTTTACAGATTAGCAACAGAGCTTTTTGAGACTGGAGGTGTAAACCTCCTTTAATAGGTTTACACACCAGTACCTTACTGCAACAGTTCTTGTTTGTGGCTCTTGGTACAGTGATTTCAAGAGAGTTACAATTCAGACCTTGCAGTGAGAAACTTCAAAATCAGGAATTTTAATAATTCGGTATATACAACCTTTGCCAGGGTCCTGGTGCTGCAGCAGCACAGGGTGGGGACAGAGGGAAGGCCACCTGCAGCATCCTGCACCTCCCTCCACAGCGAGTGAGGACAAGAGAGGAGCATCACAGCTCTCAGAATGCCTGAGGACTTTAAGTCCAATTACAGAACCATTAATCGGTGCAGCCAGGACTTCGGTGGACACAAAAAGCGGGTTAGAGAGGATGTGTGCCTACGCAGCAGCTGGGTCACACCTTCCTTCGCCGCAGCCAGGGCCACCTCCTCACTGTCCTCCCTAGGCCTTGACTGTGTCCCCTGGGTGGGGGGATGTCCCCCGCAGCCCCCACGCTCCAAGCCCTGAGGGTGCACTACAAAAGTTTCCCACTGATCTGCCGCTGCCTCCTGTCAGCTGCCAGTCCTGCCATCTCGGAGGATCATGCCCGAGCCCCCCACAAAGGGGGCGCAGCGCATCACGATCACCCCATTAGACACTGCTCTCTTGCCCAAAACCAGTGCTCCACGTCCCGACCGGTCAGCACCTACCGACGCCCCCCGCCTGTGCCACGGCCACCACGCTGGGAGAGGGGCCCGGGAAGGAAGCCCCGACCGGCTCCGCAGGGGGAGCGTGCGGTGCCCTCATGTGCCGCCAACCTAAGCCCACCCAGCAGCCGCCGGTCCCGTGACAGGCACCGCTCCGCTCCCTGTGCCCTGCACCCACAGCCCCCTCAGTGACAGCCCCCCGCTCCCGCCGGACGCCCCCCTACCAGNGCCCCGCTCCCGCCGACGCCAACGGGGCGCGGGCGGAGCCGCTGCGTGTCCGCCCGGAACCACGGGAAGGGACCGGCCCGCCACGGGGAAGCCGCGTCGCAGGAAACCGCGCCTGGAACCTCCGTTCCGGGTCGCCACGGTCCTGCCCCGCGGCTCTTCGTATCACCCAATATCCTGAGCTGAAAGGGATCCGCGAAGATCATCCAAGTCCAGCTCCTGGCCCTGCACAGCACTATCCCCAAGAGTCACACCAAGTGCCTCAGAGCCTTATCCAAACGCTTTTTGAGCTCTGCCCGACTTGGTGTGATAACCACGTGCCTGGGGAGCCTGGTCCGCTGCCCAACCACCCTCTGGGTAAAGAACCTTTTACTGATATGCAACCTAAACCCCCCCGACACAACTTCAGGCCATTCCCTTGGGTCCTGTCACTAGTCACCACAGAGACGAGATCAGTGTCTGCCCCTCTGCTTCCCCTCGTGAGGAGGGGAGACTGTGATGAAGTCTCTCCTCAGTCTGTCCACTGTATGGATGTATCCAGTGTAAATTTTGAAGGTTCTGGAAGGAGGGAGCTGCCCTGCATGTCCACACTGACGTTAAGTGCCTCAGCAGTGGTTCGATCTTTCTCCAGGGAAAATACCTCATCCCTTACCTGACCCATGCCACAGCCAAGGGTGGTGAGGCTGAGTGATTACAGACTCAAACCTGCTCACCTACTTTGTACAACACCTTTGTGAAGAAGCCATTAAACCTCTCCAAAATGGACCAAGCGCAAGGTGAAACAGTGTGATTTAATAGCAATGACTTTATAAAAGCATGAAAACGAGACTGAGGTCACATGTACCATCTCCTGGAAAAATGTTGTGTGGAGGGTTTTGCTGTTCCCCGAAAAGTCACACTCTCAGGTCGAGCACAAACTGAGCAGCACTGTCACATCTCTCTGCAGGTTCCTTAACGTGTGACAGCCACAGGGAACAGCAAAGCAATCAGAAAAGTCACCCTCTATTTACCACCAGAGGAAAATGAGAGGAAGACTCAAAATATTTAAAACTAATATAATAGAGAACCAGTGGTGTGCTCCTTCCAGCATTGTGGCTCAAAGGAGGATTCTAGAAGAAGCATCGTAAGTTTTTACTTCCCTAGCTTCCAAGAGCTGCATGGGGAGGGTGTGTTCTGCTCTAAGTTAGTGAAGGTGGGATTTAAGGTTCACCTCACCCTGCTTCAGCACTGTAAAACCCATTCATGCCACTGGAATGGTTCAGCTGTGCTTGCTCTGTTAGCAGAGAGAGAACAGGCACCACCACAGAGCAACTCATCCTGTCTTCTGATGGGCACCCTAAGATGTTCACTCTCAGGAACCAACCTGGTCCTCTAACTTATGGGGAGATGAGAAGCTTTAGCACTCTTTTGCAGATCTACTGCAGCCTTTCCGAGGCTGGAAACCTCGCAAAGTTGGTCTCCAAGCATCCACCCTCATATTCCGAAACAATTACAGAGAGATTGAGAAAGCTCTGCAGTATCTGCTGAAGAGGGTGAGGAGCAATGATCACTCAGAGCATCCACAGGTGCCAAATTGCACCAAACCACGGAGCAGTTACTGCAGGGAGGAGTTCTGGCAGTCATGGGGTGTGTGGGCTGCTGGCCTGACCTAATGTCCTAAATACCTCAATTGACTTTCCATCAATTAATACCATCTCATGTGACACAGCTGGGATTCATAGCCCAGTTGTTGTGGGAGTCATAGGAACAAATCTGGACAACCAGAATCAGAGATCAGCTTTATGGGTTAATTTACAAAGAATTGTCAAAATGCTCACCTGAGAAATGCAGACAAGCCATCCAGGCTAGTGCATCTTGTAGAATGGAAGAAAATGCCACAGGAGAAGAAATATTAAATACATAGATTTATTATGTTTTTTTCTTATAAATATTTCATTAATTTCATAAAAACAAAAATAAAAGTAACAGAACCCTTTCAAGACAGAAGTTGAGTCTGCCTTAGAAGCAATGGTTATTGGCAATACACTTTTAGGACAAAACCAACACTATATAAAAACAAAAGGCCATTTAAATAAAGGACGTAATAATAATAATAATGATAATAATAATAATAATATTGTGCTTAAAGCTATATCAGTATCCACAAGGAAGAAGGAATGTTGTAGTGTGTAGAACAGGCATAGGACGTGCTTCGTAGAGCTGTTGATTGTGTTAGGTCCTGAAGGAAGAACATGATGCTTTTGTACACTTAAATAAAAAATACTCCAAAGCATCCCCCACGTCTGTCCTTCTGTGCAATGTTTGTCACCTTCAATAGTAGAAGCAGCCAAATGCAGCCACCACACAAAACAGGCTGTCCTGGGGAAAACAGAGAAGGGCTCTGTGTTAGTCAAGGCAAGCTTTTTGCTAGTCCAGTGGAACAGGCAAACCTCACAGAACATTTAGACCAGAGCATACCTGTACGGTAATATATTGCAATTTTCTGTCTTTTATTTAAGTTTCTTATTCACCTCACTTGTGGTGTAACCCAGCTCAGTGCATCTGAATGCCAGAAGTGCCTCAATTTCCTCTATCCACACACCTACAGGTGTCTAGGTGTCAGTTTAAAATAAAATAAAGTAAGACAATAATGAAGTAAAACATTGACTTTGGCTCAGTCCTGGATTTTAGCCAAGTATGTAAGAAAAGACTTTGTCTCTTGTGCTTCCTCTCCCGACCAGTTAAATGGTGTGACTACAATGACTTTTGTACAGTACTGTGTGACCTACTCAGGAGAGAACTTTTACTACATTGGATATTACATTTGTGTTTTGTGAATGAGGATGTAAATCAGGCTGTTACAATAATCTTGATTTCTTCCTTCTAGTAGTTATTTCTTTTCTGCTCCATATTTAAGGTCACTCTGCTTCTCATACAAAAGCAAGTAGCCTTGCACTTCCCATGGGAATCCAGCCCATACTTACGTTCATGAACACGTCGTGAGCACAGCTGTCCGTGTCAGCATCCCAGAAACATCGTGCAGCCATGCTAGACAAAGGAGACAGACAGGCACATTACCCAGAGTTCACGTGTAATGACCTAAGTGATCACAGATACTTCCCTTGAAAAACAGACTGAGCTTGCTTTAAAGGTAATGGAATTGGGAAGTGTGCTTCTGAATCCCAAGCCTTGTTCTCTACTGTGGAATTCTTCCACATGCTGTTATCTGCTCTGTATGTGCTCCACCTTCGAACTCATCAGCTCTCAACCCTGCCACCTCCACTGTGCAGCAGGGCTTGAAACCTCATTGCTATGGTGCTTAAGAATCTTTGACTTCTGGCCTATGCATATCAGTGGCTAATTTAGCTTATTTGTCCTTCACCTCCTGCACCCTCATGGTACATACTCCCAACTTATTTATAGGGAGCTATCGTATTCCTTGGCAGATTCCATGCTATGAGACCACGACCTCTTCTAGTCTTCTCGTATCTGTACCCTCTGATCCCTGACCATCCTGATGGACTTCTACACCCAAGCCCTATCCTGAGGACAACCAACCAGATAATTACAAGATATTACATATGAGACCTTGCTGCTGCCTTGTCTAAAGGCACCGACATTCTCCCTCCTCTGCTGCAAGAATCCCACTCCCTGCCTGCCCCAGTCAGTCTCAGCTGATGGGATTCCTTTTGGGGCACAGTCCCTACATATATGACTGACTACTAAGATGGTTGAATTTCATCCTTTTGTTACCTTAGCCCTCAGGGTTATCCTGCTTTTATTTTTTTTTTCAGTTCAGTATTCCACTTTGCCTCTGGAATACCCTGACTACCTGTATTTTGCATTAAGGATGTCAGTGATCATTCAGTCTCGCCTCCTGTCTGTTGCAAACTGGGAAATTTCCCCAATTGCTCTGTCAGCCTGTGTTGCTGGACTTCACATTTCTGATCAGACCACCCGAACATTGAACTGTCCACCCTGGTACGGTGCTTCTGGAGCAGTCTGCCTGCAGATGGACATTCCTGACAAAAGCCTGAGCAGCAGGTACAGATATTCCTCTCTGACCTCCGTAACAGGGAGGCAGCAGATCTGATTACAGCTGTACTTCACTTATCTTCTGCTGGAGTACCAGGCACAATAATAGAGATAAACTCAGCAGATAAAGCACATAAACCTTGCAGAGCTGTTCCCTTTTGTCTTCTCCCTACCCACTAGTAATGGAAAGCTACAGCCCACTATTGCAGCCAAGAGGAATTCTTTTGTCTGACTGCAGGCATCTGGAGCTGACTGCAAGTGCTCAGCACCCACATGGGAACCTAGGCTTGGTTCCCATGGCAGTATTGCAGGGGGATTATAGAAACTGAAACTTCTGAAAAATGTATTTGAAGTGCTTATGGAAGCTTTCTGGCTTTAGACAGAATTGGGCTACCATGGCTTTTGTGCTCCAGCAGGGCCTTGGGAATGGATGTGGGGTGTACCCTAATTCATCATGAATACAAAATAAAATGCTCTGCAACACTCCTCACGAATGCTCTTCAGCATTTCAGCTTGCTAAGAACCACCATAGAGCCAGTTATCACTGGCTAATTCAATCAGCCAAAACCTAAGCCTTCAAGTTGCCACGAAAAGAGAAAATAAAGTGATTTACACTTTATCATCTGCAGTCAGATCTTTGTAGCTAGGGAATTCAGCAGCTTCCAAAGGAAAAAACCACACCCAAACCCAAACAACGTGATAGAAATACGGTTAGAAGATGCAAAACTTACTTCACTCCTTCTCCTCTCTGCTCTCCAATGACAACCTGCACCACCATCTTGTACCTGTCAAATCCCTCCTCTGGAGAGAGAACAAAATAATACTGAGAGCAAAAACTTTTTTTAAAATATGAGCCCAAACACGACCCTGAAAGCTAAAGATTTCTGGCTACAAAGCAAGTGGCCTGTACTAGCCTATGCAAGTAGCCAAGTGGACAGACTTCCTTGCAAGGCTTCATTTTCCTACTATGGAGTTACCATGGTTTTACTGGATTTGAAAAGTGAACAGGGTAGGTGGCATCCATCAAAAGGTGCATCTAAGGCACAAGACACCCCTGAGCAGCCACACTGTATGTCAGCATTCTGCTTTGACAACTTTCAAGAACTGACCACATGGAAAGAACGTAAATAAGGCTGCTGGTGGACAAAATGCAGTTTGAAAAAAACGGTCTTATTTTAGAACTGTTTTGATGCAATGGCATTGTGAGATTCTTCTGCCACACAGGTGTTTCCTTTGCTTCTGAGTGGGATAAAAGGCCACATAATAGCTGTATTATGTGTCTGCAGAGATGTGCTATTGTTTCACAATAGTAAAGAAGTACCTCTGGGGCACAGGCTAGGTCCAATCAGGCCATGGCAATGTTCCAGAAGCCAAATCAGAACAAGCGTGTTTAAAATCAAATATAGATCCCAATGCCTGTCTTCAACCAAGCAGTGTCCCGGGACGACTCCAGCGCCCTGTTTCCACTGGGGGATTGAACACAGCATGCTGGCTCTGTTAACATGCACCACATCAATGATTATCAGAGATGCCAGCTGATAGAGAGGCCACCCTGGGCCAGTCTCGCTTCAGGCTGCTGCCACTGTGGTTACACATTACCGAAGCCAAGCCCCGTGCAGATGAGCTCGGCAACAACACATGCAGGGACTACAGCTGCTGCTGGCTTTAAAGCAGATGTGTAATTCTGGGAGAAGCACAAATCCACGGCTCCTGCTGAGGGTGACCGTGTGGCTGTGCCACCACATTAGGCCAGCCCAGCAGATGGAGCACCAGCCTGTCCCCAGGGGGAAGGGAAAAAAAAAGTGTCCGTGCCAGCACGCACATCCATGTACTTGTTCCAGCAGGGAACTCAGGAAACACCTGCTGGTGCCTGCACTTTCCTGTTTGAACTCAAAAATGTTGGAGGGCATCCTGTGCAGCACCACAACCTTTTTCCAGTACTGTAAGGCTGCAGTCACACCCCTCCTTGGCTGACTGTCCTCTCTTCCCCTTCCCTGTGCCCCCTGAGCCTTGTTCTGATCTCCACTGCTATTCCAGCTCTGATCTAACTCGCAGCAGAAAAAGAGCAGGAATGGTTCTGTTTATGGAAGCAAGAAGCAATGAAGCATCACTTCTTTCTTCTCTCTAATGCAGCTGCTTTCCCCCTGCAGCCCCTCCAAGGCTGGCATCACACACCTGCCAAGCTATAAGAAAACAAATCTTGTCTGCTTGAATTAGGTCTCCAGTTCCGCAGGCAAGGAATGTACATATATAGGACAGATTGTTTCATAACAGTAGACTCGAGTCAGTCAACGGGGAAGGAATAAGTTTCAAGAATAAAGAAAGAAAGAGGGATCTTGTCAAAAGGGAGAGGACATAGCAAGAAAAGAAATTACTTCCCCAGCAAACCTCCTTACCTTTCAGTCTGTCTTTTATTGTCTCTGATAAAGACTTTGTAAGCTCAGGCATTTCTTCTGGGATGTACTGTACATTGGCCAGCTTCTCCTTCAGTATCGCATGGATGCATTCTTTTACTGTGGACGACTTAAATCTATGATGGTGAAAAAAAAGAAAAAAAAAGGAAAAAAAAAGGAAAAAAAAAAAAAAGCAACAAAAAGCCCAGAGAGTTCACACAATGTGTAGAAACATACACAACCCCACCTGGAAAAATGTAGCTTTCACATATTAGAGAAAAATGACAGATTACAAGCCGTGAGGAAAAAAAAGCCCTGCTAAAATGGTGATATTGCCGAAAGCCAAATACCTATCACCAGGGGTGAAACCAGCCCCACTGGGAGTTGCCCCTCCAGCAGCATCCCCCACTTGAGTGGGTGTCAAAGCTGGTCTGGGAGCCCAGTGCCCTCCAACCCCAAACTCTCGGGGGCCCCCATTCCCAACCCCCCCCCCCGCCTCACGCCAGCGCCTCATGCCCAGGGACGCCCTCCCCGACGGT
>VZRQ01009089.1:535872-613085 GCA_013397975.1 Machaerirhynchus nigripectus
GCCCTCCCTCCCCCGCGGCCTCACCGCTGCTGGAGGCCGGGCCGCAGGCTGTACGTGTTCTCGGCGCCTTCGTCCGGGCCCAGCTCGCCCATGGCCCCCGCAGGCCCCGGCGTTGGTTACCGGGACAACCGCGGCCGCTTCCGCCGCCCGCCCCCGCCGCGTCACCGCGGCACCGCCCCGGGGGTGCCGGCCCACGGGCGGGGGGTACGGGGTGTCGTTTTGTGTATCATTGTAGTTTATATTTTGTGTTTCTACAGCCTATGTTATTATTTTGTAAAGAAAAAAAAATTTTAAAATTTTTTGCAATGAAAAGAACTTGTACAATGAACTGAATAGGTGGTAAATAATTGCTGTAACAATTGCAAGCTATTTTAATAATTGTAATAATTGCAAAATTTTACAGTGTCTTGTAGAAGACACTGAGGTGCTGGAGCGAGTCCAGAGAAGGGCGGTGGAGCTGGGGAAGGGTCTGGAGCACAAGTCCCATGCGGAGAAACTGAGGGAGCTGGGGTTGTTTAGTCTGGAGAAGAGGAGGCTCAGGGGGGACCTTATCCCTCTCTACAACTCCTTGAAAGGAGGGTGTAGCCAGGTGGGGGTCTACCCCTTCTCCCAGATAATCAGCAACAGGACAAGAGGACATAATCTAAGCTGTTCCAGGGGAGGTTTAGGTTGGACACAAGGAGGAATTTCTTCTCAGAAAGGGTGAATAACATTGGAATGGACTGCCCAGGGAGGTGGTGGAGTCACGGTCCCTGGAGGTGTTTAAGGAAAAACTGTAGGTGGCACTTAGTGCCATGCTGTAGTTGTCATGGTGGTGTTCAGTCATAAACTGGATGGGATGATCTCAGAGGTCTTCCCCAACCTAATTGATTCTGTGATTCTGTAACTAAAGGGTTTGAAGAGGTTGCTGCTTGGGGTGTGGCTGGAGGTATGCTAGGGAGAGAGTGGGGTAAGACGGCCTGGCCTCACTGAGTGCTTCCCCAGTGCCCCCCTCCAGCCCCAAACCAGCCGGCAGCCACAGCCCCTGCACTCAGCCTTGCCCAGGGCCTGGAGGGCTCCCTTCCTGCCTCTGGACCACACATCCCAGACATCAGGGAGGAGATCCCAGCCTTGCTCCTTTCCTCCAGGAACCTCCAGAAAGGCCTAAAATTCTTCCTGCCCAATATCCTACCCGTTGCACTCTTTTCCCTGCCCATAGCTGCTGTGTCCCTCAGGGAAGGCTGCATGTGCCGCAGCCCCTGCTGAGAAGCTGACATTCTGTTTCCTCTGCAGTTTATCTCGAAGCAGCGATCTCTGTGATCGATTGTGCTTCCCACGTGCAGCGGATGACACGGCTGAGAAAGGTCCGCATGTGGCTGAGAAAGGTCCGCATGTGCCTCACCCAGCTCCGAACGGAAACAGTGTGAAGGCACAGCCAGTGCTGCAGCAGAGTGCGCTGCTGCTGGGGACGAGAGGCTGGCCGGTGCCATGAACTGTGACAGGGCTGGGGGTGCCTGGAGGTGCCCCTCAGATACAGGAGGTGTGAGGTTGCACCACCAGGAAAGGGGTACCGCTGCTGGAGTTTTGCTTGGGATGCACAGGCATATCCCAACTGGTGCCAGATCCTGCCCCAAACTGCTCTGAGTGTGGATGGGTTGCTGAGACCCTGAGCAGCAGCAGCTCCTGATTTCCACAGACTTTACCAGCACTTCTTGCTAGAGATGGACCATCAGAGTCCTTAGTACAGCTGGGCTGGGCGTCAGCTCTGCCCACCAGCAGGAACACTCACTGCCATTCTGAAGGTGACATTGGCCCCATGCCTTACCTATGTGGCACCTTCCCATCATAGTTACCATTGCTCTGCCCAGGCCCTGCAGGTTTCTGCTTGTTAAAAGGAACAGTTTTATGCCTCTGTTCCATCCCTCCACTTACTCATTGCTTACTGCTGCTTACTCACACCCACAGGACGTTGTCTGTCCCCGCAGGGTCAGGTGTTGCTGCTCATGCAAATCATTTGCGGAGACCTTCATAATTTCTGAGAAGTATCTGAAAGACCTCAACACTCCCTGTGTTTATTTGCAAACACTATTAACCGTTTCCTCTTCTCACCCCAGCCACTCGCCTCCCGCCTGGGTCAGACCCACAGATGTGAATTCAGTTAAACTGTTGGGGGAAGGATCTTTGGAATGTGTGGGCTTCTCTTCCTCTTTTGTGGTAGTTCATATTTCTTCTTTCACTTGGGAATCTATGCTTTCCCTAGACTTCAAGGTCTTTCAGCTCTGGACTTCAATCAGCTCCATCAGAGATGTTTGATCACAGCTTTCTTCTTCCAATTTTTCAGTGCTCCTTAAATACCCCAGATGCTTTTAAACCATTTTGGGACTGACCCTCAGCCCTTTGAGGTGAGTGCTCAGGTGATAGCTGTGTGCCCCAACAGTGATGGCTGCAGAAGACTGGGCCTTCCTCTGGGCCACAGCTGTTTGATGGAACTCACCAGCTTCTGGCTGGAGAAAAACCATGACATTTGTGCTCCAGTGAAGCGGTGTGATGTGCTTGCTGAAGCTGCTGTTTCTTAGTTTTAAAGAACAAACTGTCTTCTCACTTCTTTCTGCTTATCCTTCCTTTTTTAGACTTTGTTTTCATCTTTTGGTGGCCAAATAGAAAAGGACTGTCCCATGCAATTTGCCATGGTCCAGCTCACAGGAAGAATTTTTATTTTTTAAGCATCAAAGGACCTTTTTATGACCGTATCAGCAAGCCCAAGGTGTACCATCCACCCCACTGGGCTGGAGGGGATTTACCAGCACAAACTGCATCATGCTTGGAGCCAGGCTGTTTTCATTGGTGCTGGAGAACCTGGTGGAGAGGCCAGGGTGAGCTGTGCTGGTCTGGCAGGGTGTAGGCAGGGTGCAAAAGCCTGCCTAAAGCCCCAGAGGCTGCTGTGGGGCTGGGGCTGGGCTCCTCTGCGATGCCAACATCTGGGGCATACGCTGGGCTGGTACTGCTGCTTGCCTTCCTCCACAGCAGCTTCCTAGCAGCTTGATCTTCTGTTTTATTCTTTTCATCACTGTTTGGTTTTTTTTTTCTTCTCAGAAAAAAGAGCTTCTTGCCGTTGTTGGTTTCTTGTGGACATGGCAGGCTCCCCGCCCTGGGTACCAGTTTGTACCCATTTCAAGCATGCATTGGAAAGTTTGAGCAATTTGTGCTATGATTCTAATCAGAGCCCTCCGCTGCTGCCACATGGGGTGGGGAGGATGAGCCAGTTTTTCCTGCCAATCCCTGGCTTGCTGAGTTGTGATCTTGGTGGTGATACCCATTACATCTTCTACCTCTAGACACCAAAACATGTGGCAAGTGCCAAACGAACCTTCCCACGTCTGGCCCAAGTGCCTGGTGTCACCATTTGGGGACAGAAAGCCTCAAGGTGGAAAAGCCTCCTTGCTGTGAGCTTCCTTGTTTCCTGGAGTTCAGTTTAGTTTAGTTTAGACAGGGTTTTTTTTTAGTGGGAATCCAGGAAATTCTGAAGGAGGAGGTGATGTCCAAGCCAAAACCCCCCTGCACCCTTGCACATGGTGGAGAGCACTCCCTTTGCAACCCATCCAGGCAGCATGGTGGCCTCTGGCCAGGTGGCATAGAGAGGTGATAAGCTGGGCACGGCACCCAGCCTTGCTCTGCAGCTCAAGCAGTGCCAGCAGCTCATGAGAAAGGAGTGATGCTGCAGTGCCAGGAGGAGACGGGAAGAGACAACCAAGACAGGCTGGACTGAGTCACCGTCCCAGGGTGAGTCCTGTCTGCCCCAGCTCAAAACCCCCTCCTTGGCCATCCCAGTTTGGCCATCATGGCGGTATTGAGTTAATGGCTGGACTTGATGGTCTTACAGGTCTTTTCCAATCTCATTGATTCTATGATTTCTTGATTCTATGAAATTTGGGGTGGCTGCCCAGCCCACTTGTCTGCCAGGGATACGTTTGAAAGTGAGAGGTGGGCAAGCCCCAGCCCCACAGCTTGTTTCTGAAAGCTTGGAAAAATAGTGACGTCATCATTAGAATCACATCCTTCTCCCCAGTTATTAATTTTCCCCTGACACTTTCCCAAATTGCGGGGCACCGAGGCTGTGTTCTAGAGAAGCGGAGGAGCGTGCTTTCACCGCTGGTTATTTCCTGTGCCAGTATTAGTCAGCGTGGTGAGCGGGGAGCATGGATGGCGAAAAATTACAGAAGTCTCCTGCAAATGTCACCCCAATAACAGCACCCTGGCCCTGGGCACCTGCCCTTGCTCTCTGCAAATCTGCAAAGAAACACACCGAAGGAAGCAAAACTCTTCCCCTCCCCTTCCTCCTCCTCCTCCTCCTCTCCCATCCCATCCCATCCCATCCCATCCCATCCCATCCCATCCCCTCCCATCCCATCCCGGTGGCAGGGGAGCAGCCTACCAATAGGTAGGTGCCCCATGGCTGCTCAGACCCTATCTACCCAGTGCCACATGTCCCACAACCCCACTGCCTTGGGCATCCACTGGGAGCACCTGTGGATGCCTGGGAACGAACCCAAGACAGCTTTTACTTATGGAGAGCTGAGGATGTGTCCCTTGTGGTCCCTGCCTCCTCCATCCCTGCAAGCTTTCCCCAGAAAGGGTGCAGGCTCAGAGGTGCCAGTCCCTGCTGCTTGGGAGCTGGGTACCTGCGTGGGAACATGCCAGGAGCACTCAGGGAGGGGAAAGGGCCAGGTCTGGCTCAGCTGATCCTTGCCTCTATGGGAAGGAAGCTGGGGGCGGGAGGCAGCCCGGGTTTCCCTCTGGGGCAGAAAACGGCACGTTTCATTTCCACCCAGCCCTTGCTGTGTACGACAGAGAACAAGCTGCCTCTGCGGGGAAGGAAGCACGGACAGAGGCAGGAGCGGCACAGCACACACGGCACAGCACCTCCCGCCTGCCTGGGCAGGGGACAGACCGGCTCACGATGGCTCCAGGTGCCTCGAAGAAGACATGGGGCAGCGTGGAGGTGGCCCTGGCTGACCTCTGTGCCATCCTGCTGTGCTGTGGGCCCATGCTGAGCTGCTGCCGCCGGGGTAGGTACAGGAGTGTGGTGTGCTCACTGGCATGGCCATGTCGTTTGCAGCGGGTGGAAAATGTCTGGGAGCTTTGTAGTTAAAAATTAGCTCTGGCATCAAAAAGGCAGAAAACTCAAAGCTTTTGGGTACGTGCAGCTGAAGCAAAGGAGTTGGGGATTCTTGGGGCAGAAACGGGATTAAAGGATGGAGAAGGGGACAGGTCCCCAGCCCACAATGCTGACACCAGAGCTGTCTTGTGGCACAGTGACGGTGGCTGGAGTTTGGTGTTGAGCTTATGGGTTTGCCAGTGGGGCCTGGGGTTTTTTCTCTGGCTCTCATGACTTCAGTCTGCCCCCTTGGGCTGCAACTCCTGGTTTGGACTTGATCCTGAGGGAGCCAGGGTCCTTGCTCTGGGTGAAATTTGGGGGAGAAGAAGAGGTTGAGGGGAAGATGTGAGTCCGGGCAGAGTGAGTGAGAGCTCTGGCGAAGCTGTGTCTCCCCTTCCTTCCAGCCCACTGTTTCTTTGGTGGATTCGTGTATTTTTTGCCCTGAGGGTGGGCAGAGGGCTGGGTGTCCTTTGGAGCAGATGTTACCTCTGGAGCTGGGAAGATACAGAAAAAAATATAAACCCAACATCTACTTTCAGAAGTCCTCTGAACGCTTCATTCATTGTTGGCAGTGGCACTAGTAGGAAACAAAGCCCTGAACCTGCCAAATATTTCCTGTTAAACACAAGAAATCCAAAACATGGCAAAAATTCCATCTCTTGGTGTGGACACTGCCACAGCCAGTGCTGCCTGTGGGAACTGGGGCACTTCTCTCCCTCCCTTCTCCTGTTTGGTCTCATCCCTCATTTCTCAGCCCAATTTTCCATCTAATCTTGTATCTATTCATGGAATTTCCAGGTTCCTTTTCTGGTTGGTGATGCTGAGGTTATGATCCTATGGCCTCAGGCCAGAGCTGGAGAGATGGGAGGGACTTTCTGACTCTGCCTGCAGGCCCTGGGGCTGCTATCAGTGGTGATTTCTCAAAGGGGAAGGTACACTGACAGGGACTTTTCAATGCCTTGGTGGTTTGAATAGCTCGGTCGGGTGACCCATATGGAAAATGCTTCTTCCCACTTTTCATTCATCTGAACAGAACTTAATGCAGCAGGAGAAATGAGGTGAAGCAGCAGGGCTGGTGCTAAAGCAGAGGAGCCTGTGGCTGCAGCTGACTGGATTCTGTGCTGGGAACAGCCTGGCAAGCCCAGCTGGGACCCCAGTGCCTGGCTGCCCATGTACACATAAGGAAAGGACAGGTCCCTGGAAAGGGGACTGTAAGCTCCAGGCTGTTCCGCCCTGTCAGGTGGTCTCAGGCTGGAGATGACAAATACTGTGCCGTGGGCAGCCCCTGCCTGCTCTGAGCTCCCAGCGTGGTGCAGTGGGGAGAGCCAGAGCATCCCGGCAGGCAGCCAGGCATGTGATGGGCTGCGCCACAGGGCACTGCCCCAACCTGGGACTCTGTCCCTCTGCTCACTTTCAGAGTCAGCCTCAGCTGGAGAGGGAATGACTCAGACATTAAAACACAGCATAGATTTAAAAATAATACAACCCCCAGAGTCTGTTTTCCCCAGTACAGGTGTTCAGTGTTAATTTTAGGTAGCCCAGAGCACAATTTGATCTGCTGAAACCATTTCACAGTACTATTACAACCTCTGAGAGTCCCTCTCCAGCCAGCAGGCACACATTTGGAACAGGAGAGACATGGGCTGATGTACCTGCTCATGTCCCAGAGTGATGATGTGGACTGGGCTTGCATCCCTGGCTCCTGCACGGGAGTATGGTTGTTTCTGAGACTTTTGCCTGCTGTAACCATGTCTGCTCCTTGTTTCCTCTCTCCCAAATAGTGACCATCCTCCCAGCAGTGTTAACTCTCCCTGAAGGTGACAAAGCCACCTTCTTCTGCAATATCTCCATGAAGAATGACTCTGGTTCAGAGTACAGCCTCAACTGGTACAAGGAGACCAACCCCAGCCAAGCCCAAAAAATTGCTGGGATCAGCCAATACAAGCCCGTGACAGAGACAGAGAAGTACCGGCTCATCAACCACGCTCCTGTCTTTGAGATTGAGATCCGGAACCTCCACCAGAATGACTCAGGCTTCTACTACTGTGGATTGATCACCATCTTTGAGCCCAATAAAGTGATGGAGAGCAAACGGTCCCAGCTGGTGGTCACAGGTCAGCCTGGGGGACTAAGCTGATGGGGATGGGTCCCAAGCCCATTGTAGCTCCAGGGCTTAAGGCAGGCAGCAACCTGCTGGCGGAGGACCTGACATTGGTCAGGAGAGCACAGCCCTGCCCTGTCCCTTCTCCTTTGTAGGAGAGGGGTAATGGGGCTGTGGCAGTCTGCCTGGCACTGAGCCCTTTCTGAGGACAGCTCCCATGTTCCCCTGCTGCCTTTCACAAGGACAACAGAGGCCATTTTACACTCCTGACCTGATGTTTTGTTCCCCCTTTTTTGAATGGCTGTTGCAGCAGCAGCCCCCCAGATGAATGCCACTGTCGAGCTGGAGATGGAGGAAGGCAACCCCTCAGAGCACCTCAAGGCCATGCTCCTGGGCATCCTGCTGCTGTCTGGAGTGGTTGTGCTGCTGATCTTCGGCTACCTCACCTTCATGTACAGGAGAGGAGGTATGATCCCCCTGGAGGCCATACAAACCCAGTTTGCTACCTGGGCAGAGCCAGATGTCTGCAGCTGCCTGGCGTACATGGACTGGTTCAAGGTGCTAAACTCAGCTGTGGCATATCCTTGTGGGACAGATATCTCCATGCGTGGGGGAGAGGGGTGCTTTGAGCCCTGCTTGCCCTTTGTAGAGCCCCCAAACCACGTGCAGTGGCTCTACACCACTCGTTATGTGGTGCCTTAATGCTGCACTTGAATCCCTCCCATGCACCTTGCTCAGGTACCTTTGGAGCACCTCACCCTGCTGCAGCACAGGGCATCGCCTCACCCATGCCACAGCACTCACAGAGAATTCCCCTGCACTCCACTAATCCAAATTAAACCCTAGACTCTGGGCTGGTGTCTCACTTGTCCTTGTAATGCTCAGGGTATTAGACCCTGAGTGGACAAGGAGGAAGCATGGTGCAAGGATTGTGGCGTCCAGTGCTCTCTAGGACAAGGGTGGGGCTGGGCCAGCTTACGTGGCACATAACCTCCTCTAACCAAGTGTGTTACTTTGCAGGTGTGCAGAAACCACTGAGTGAAAACATGCCAGCGGTGAGTTTTCTGCCTCTGTTACCCTGCTGTGCTGCAGGAGAGCACCATGGCATCGCTGGGGTGAGGAGGGCGCTGGGCCTCCCTTTATCAGTGCTTCACAAGCGTCTCACTTCTTCTGTCTTCTCTGCTGCTGCTTGATCTTTTCTGCACAGCTACAACCGCTTTTCTGCACTGGCAGCAGCACAGCCCCATCACAAAATCAAAATGAAACTACCCAGGATAGGATGGGACTCTCTAGTCCAATTCTTCTTCACAGCAGGCTTATCTTTGACAGTGGATTTTGTTGCTGTAGAAAATGGGAGGATGTTTCCCTCTAATATATTAAGGTAAAATTTATTTTGTTGCAACTGGTGCCTGTTTTCTTCTCCATTTAGCCAGGCACCTCCAGGAGACATCTGTCTCCATCTTCTCTCCAACCCCATTCATTACGTAGCTGAAGGCAATGAATGGGTTGCCCTTTGCTTTCTCCTCTCTGGGCTGAGCAAACTCAGCTCTACGCTCTTCTCATGCACGCCATGCCACTTTGAAGCCCAACGCAGAGGTGGGAATAGGGCTCCTAGCACAGCCCTGCCTTCCATGACTGGGCAGGCAGAGAGCCCAGCCCGTCTGCAGAGGCAGAGGCAGAGAGCTGAGACCCCAAGGCTTATGATGTGGTTCCTCTGTGCGTGTTCTATCCCAAGTCTGGGTATCTTTCTGCTGTGTATCACTCTCACCCTCCTGGGATGCTTTAGAGCTGATTTTGGCACTTGCTGTAAGAAGGGGCTTGTGCTGGGGATGGTGGGTACCTCCGGATGTTGAACCACCACGATGGGGTTACCTTGCAGAAGGAAGAGAAGCCCCCCGTGGTGTCTGTATCCACTGTGGACTACGGTGTGCTGGAGTTTCAGAGGGACCAGCACACCCCGGTGCCCCCCGAGACCTGGCCGGTTGAGCAGACTGAATATGCCACCATCATCTTCCCAGAGGAGAAACCCATCACGCCAGAGCGGGGCAAGAAACACCTGGATGAGAGGACTCAACAGCTGCCCTCACAGCCCTGCTGAGGGTCAGGGTCCCTCCTCACCAGGGCGTGGGCATGAACAGGCTTCCCCAGTCCCTCACTCTGGGAAAAATCCAGTGTATCAGGACTGAAGCAATAGAGATGCTGCTGCTGGAGTTGATATTGAACAGTCCTGGCCACAGTGTTATTGTGGCTGTGGGGTGGGTACCACAGGATGAGGAAGGTCCCTGCTGTGCTCCATGTGCTGCCTCTTCTCTCAGGGCAGGGAGGACAGGCTGGGGCAGAGCAGTTATGCCAACAGGTCTGTCCCAGTGGTGATTTACATTATGCCTCTGTTTTCTACCTCCACCAAGTGCTCTCTGGAGTGGCCACGCTGCTTCCCTGCCCCAGCTCTAAACCAACTATCAAAGCATGACTGTTGAAGAAAATGCTGGAGGTCAGAGCTGGAGTGAATCCTGTGAGATGCTGCTCACAGGAGCCCAGGGCTGCGGGCTTCTCCTTGCTCGGAGCAGAGGCTGCCTTCTATACCACTATTCAGAAATCCCTGGGAAGCAGGCAGCTGGTTTCTGCCTGTCTCCAGGCATTTTCCTCCTCTGCAAGAGGGGTAATCTACCCCTGTGTCCCTCCCTCCCCAAGTGGGAGTCAGATCTGGCCATGGGGGTGAATAAAGAGTTTTGCATCCGAGGAGTTTGTTGACTCGTGGTGGCAAGTGCGTGGGTAGGCAAATAACGGCTTTTGCAGTGCAGGGGAGAGCTGGGACGTGGCAGCATCTGTTGTGGTTCCCGGGCCTCTCTGTGAGATATGCAAGCTGCTCTTCCACAAAGCTGCTCTTAAGAATTTAGAGAGGTCGATGCTCGTTTTCTCCTTGCCCTTGTCTGAGCTGGTCACCCAGGCCTGGCTGCAAACCAACACCCTCCTCAATCAGGCTTGTCTTGGGGCATTCACCCAGTCCATGGGGATGAGCATCCCTGCTGTGCCAGGAGTCTGGCTGCCATCAGCCAGGGCAAAGCTCTCAGAGTGGTGCTCAGTGCAGCTTTTTGGCTTCAAACTTCCACTTTCTCTCTTGAAAGAGATTTCGGGGCTGTGCAGCCTGCCAGAAACCAGAGCGGAAAGAGGTCACAGCTGCTCAAGAGAAGAGAAACCCCAGTAAGGAGTGGCTTTGGAGGCAGCAGAGACTTGCCAGGAGAGTGTGAAACTCAGTGAAAACTGAGAAGAATCACTTGCATCTCACACTTTGGCAGCACTGTCAACAGTTTTCTTCCTCCCTTACCCCCAGTAAAACCAGTGCAGCCTTGTGGGAGCCAACCTGGGTGCTGGGGAAAGGGGTGAGGCAAACCAGGCACCATATCTTGTACTCTGTGAGGACTGGAAAGTCCATGAGAAACTTCCAGAGGGGACTAGATGGGATAAATATCCATTTGGGATAGATTACAGTTTTCTTCAAGGTAGGGTAATGGATGTGGTGCCCCCTTTGGTCCCCAGTGCTACTGAAAGCTCCCTGTAGCCTCCTTGGGCAGTGCCGTAACTCCCGTGACATCCACTCACGTCACTTCATGGTTCAGCCCATTGGGGCTTTTTGCCAGCAGCAGCCCTGCTCCTTGCCCCAGCAGCTCTGTCAGAAACCTGCTGTGGCCAGCAGGGCCCAGAAAACTGAGGCAGGAGGCAGCTGCAGCAGGAAAGAAGTGGGAGCTCAGTCAGCAGTTTTGCATTTGGCTTTCCCGTCAGACACGACACTGACATCATTGAGAGGGTGGACCCTGCTTCGTATTTTCCATCCTACCTCTCAGGCAGCAGAGGTGCCGGATCTTCAGTGCTTCCTGCACCCCCTGGCTGCAGCTATGACTCCTCCAGGGGCAGTTGGGGCTGAGTCCTTTCCTCTCTGGTTGGATGGTGGTCTGCAGCTGACCGGAGGCTCCCAAGCCATCCAGTGGGGTTGGAGGTGTAGCAAAAGCATCTCCCACTGCCATTTGGGACGGGAGAGCACCCAGCCTGCAGCAGTGCCTGTGCCCTTCCAATCCCCATCAGCCTGGCTGCAATCCTGCCCCTTGCAGGGAGGAAGGCTGGGGCCTCAAGATGAGTGGGCTGAGCAGTAGGGATGCTCCAGGCTGCCAGACACCATCTCCCGTTCCTGTTCGGAGCACAGGATGCCCAGCACTAACAGACATGAGCTATACCCCCCTGCACCTGGCATGGCCCTGGCTGTGCTGGCCAGAGTAGGAACAGGGCTGGGATGAGCTCTGGCCAGGATGCAGGTTTCAAGCCCCCAGCTGAGCATCCCCAAACCAAGCAGTACCCTGATGTGGGTGTCAGGCACCTGAAGTGGGTGTCAGGCCCCATGCCCCAGCATCCTGCTTGGGAATGGGGAGTCAAGCAGGAGCTCTTCATGCACCCGTGTGCAAGCACACACAAATGCTCATGAACACACAGATGTGCAAGTAACTCACCATACAAATTTGTGTGCACACCCCCAGATTTGCACAGCTACTGTACCAAATACCACCCCCCACTGCAGACACACATCCCCTCAGGCCCCTCATCCGTGTGCTGCAGCTTCTTCTGTGCTGGGACCCAGGAGCAGCCAAGGGGGAGGCTGTGGGTGCTGGAGCTGCAGTGTTTCCTGTACAGTCTGGTCTGGCAGTTAAAGCTATTGCTTCCAATCTCTGACATCCAGCGCTCCCCCGAGGCGTGGCTGCCACCACTGTCAGTGCCAAGACGCTTCGTCAGCTCCCTGAGACCACACACCAGCTGAGACCTCTGGAGAGCCTCACCCTGGTCCCATGCTTGGGACTTGATGATGAGGAATGGCCAGAGCCCTTTGGGGGACCTCAGAGAGCTGGGACTGATCCCTGTCAGCATCTGCAGAAAGCTGGATGTGTGGCAACATGCCTGGGCTATACCTAAGCAAGCAAAAACCCCCTACATGGTGCTTGAGAGCCAGCCTGGCTCCTTATACACCCCAGCCTTGATTAAAGGTGGTTGGGCACAATATATGAGCAAGCATCTCTTCAAGAAACCTGAACACATAAACCATACCTTGGGAAAACTGGGCAGGCAGATGAAGGTGGAAAGAAAATCCTCTCCTGCACTTTGCAGCAGTGTCTTTGAGGAGAGCCATGCCATGGAGCAGCAAGGCACCATTCCTGAAAAGCAGGGCATTGCAGATGCTGCGGGGAGAAGGGGTGGTCACGCCGTGGGAGCGTAGGGTCAGTTTCAAGTGAGCACTGTCCTGGTCACTGGGAGGTTTCAGAGGTTTTTGGTTGGGAGAGGTTGGACTGGAGGTGATGCATCAGGTGTGTGGGTTATTTGTCCTCTGGGTTAATGGGGTGGCTTGTGGGTGGGACTGGTCTGCCAGGAACTGTGGTGTGGGAGCATTGCCATGGCCTTGACTCTCTGGGAAATCAGCTGTTGGTCCTGGAGGAGAAAGGCTGGAGGGAGCTGGTGGGTGCTGTGGTTGGTGGTGGGAGGGGTGGGCTGCTGGGCAGGCTGCCTGGACCCCTAACTGTGGCCAGGTTGCACAGCCCTGGTATGTCCTGAGGGGTCTGGGTCCACAACATCTCCTCCATCCTGTCCCACTGAGAGTCTCAGCCTAGCTGTCACTGAGCTGCTGTAGCCTTGCAGAGTATCTGTGTTTCCTCCTACCACACTCATTCTGCTTTCTCTAGTTTTGCTTTGTCTCCAGAGTTTCTTCTCCTCTCTCTTCTTCCGTTTGGTGGGATGTGATGCTCAGTGAGGGAGCTGACAGTCCAGATCCTGGTGCATGGGGCTTGGAGGGCCAGGCAGGAGCCCTGTGCCTGCCTGCTCCTCTGTCCCGAAACCAAACCCACTGCCCATGGCACTGGAGCAGAGCCTTGTTGGAGGGGGTTGAGCTCTCTCCTTATGCCTGAAGGGACCATCATGAGGCTCTCCAGGTGAACAGGGAACTGAAACCCATGTGGGGTGATACCTGCCCACATTTTCACATCCATTTGCTCCTTTAAATCTCTCTCCATTGCTCAGCATTCCTCTCCATCCCAGAAATCCAGGATGATGGGGCAGTGTGCCCTCTCTACAGCTCACCTTGGGCATAGCCCCATTTCCAGAGGAATTGATCCTCCTTTCCTCAAGTCCACCCTTGGAGAGGTGGACCCTTCTCCTCCAGGGGTTCAGCTGTGCAGACAGTCCAGCATGGAAGGGAACCTCCCAAGGTAGCCATTGGTTGTCCCTAGAGCTGGTGGGTTTCACCACGACAGGGTGACAACCATTCACTGTCAACAGCATCAGGGCTGGAGGGGGACTGAGGCACAGAGAGCTGTCGTGGAGCCATCTCCCAGGAGGATATGGATGTCCAATTCACCATCTGCTTTACGGAAGTGGAAAAAAGAGGATCTGGGAAGTTCTAGATGAGTCAGCCTGCCTCAGTACCCAGAACACTGCTGGAACAAATTACCACCCAGTGGCAAACACTGACAGGGCAGTGCTGGGGCTGAGAACACGGATTTAGCGGGAACTTGGGTCAAACCATCCTCATTTTCTCTTCATTAGGGTGACAGGTACCACAGGGAAAGTGGGAGTGATGCTATCTTTGTGCTGCCTTACATTACATTCGCATAAGCAAATGAGGAAATGGGAAATTCTGCCACTGTGGGTGGATGGATTCTCAAGAAGCTCTATCCCATGAGCAGTTACCAATAGCTCGTGCAGTAGGCACATCCAACAGAGATTTTCGGGGGAAGCCTGGCTCACGTTAAAGCAATACGCTATTGAAGGAGGGTGTAGGGGCTGTTTGGGTGGAGGGTTAGAAATTGAATTCACCCCCTGATGACCTGAAGAAAAGAGAAACAAATTACTGAAAGAATGACTGATGGAAAAGAATTGGGTGTGTTCAGCACAGGAAAAAATGAAGTCTTCAGAGTGGGAAAAAGCCTCAGTATGAAGCAAGCAGTGAGAAATGTTCAGGGTTCTGCCCTGTTGCTTAGATGTCAGTTCATCTGTCCTGCAAACCTTGATGTGCCCATGGACACAGCATCCCCACTGCTGAGGGGACGTTCCTCTCTGCAGTCCTGCCTGGGAACTGGGTTGAATGTCCCTTTCTGCCCCCTCCAGGGACTGCTGGCAGGATGGAGCCACCAGGGTATGGGGTGACCCATCCCAAAGGAAGGGATGGATGTCCCAGCAGGAATGGGGCGGATGTGGGCCAAGGAGGGTCCTTCTGGGCAAGGTGAGCACTTTGTCCCTTGGCTGGAAGAGTGGGGAATGTGGAGGCTGACACATAGTGAGAGATGAAGAGGAGGAGAAAGAACTTCAGTAAACCTTCCTGCACACACAGAGGCAGCTCACCCAGGGGTGGGAGCTCAAGTCAAAAATACTTTCATGCTGTGCAAAAAGAGCAGGGAAATTACCACCTGGGCTGCACCTTGTGTGCTTCCTTCATGCATCCCACGGAGATGCCATGACCAGCGTGCCGGAATGAAGAGGATTGGCAGGGTCCGACCCTGGCAAGGGCTGCCACCTCAGTAAGATCATGCTGTGTCCAGGATAGGGCTTGTCCCCACTCCCTGCTGAGGCCAGGCTGTGGGGAGATCCTGTAGGAACAGCTTTTGTTTCCAGGCAGGTACTGATAAGCAGCAAGGTTCTTGGGCAGAGCCAGGAGATGTGTGTGAAATGGAACAGGATGTCAAAGCAGTTTCGTCTCTGTGGGTTGTTCTGGGAAAGTCCCTTTAGTAAAAGCAAGTCAAAAGCTTTAATAGAGGGACCAGCATCTGGCTGTCTCAGAGATGACTGTGAGGGCTCAGCACATTGTGGATCGTGATTTGAGTTGTGTTGCCATGACGTAACAGGGGACTGGTTTCCATCACAGCCAGGTTTTGAAGGCAGGGACCCGTTGCCGTGCCAGGTATGCCACTGGATCCCTGCTGAACAGAGGGGCAGCGTTTTGGCCCCTAGGGTGGGAAGTGTAGGGAGCAGTGCCTGTCCCATAAGGAGCATCCCTCTGCCCTGTGTCAGCAGCCTCGGGGAGGAAGAGCTGGGCTGCAACCACAGATCCCCCAGATCAAGCGATCGGTTTGTCTGGGTGAATATGAGTGTCAGGAGACAGGGCTGTGTCCCTGGGGGGCTCCTCCTCCTCAAAACAGCTGTAGGTGTTTAATACAGGCCTGCTCTAGAGGTAAAGTGAAGGTGTCAAAACCTTTAGGTCTTTCCTGCATTCAACCTCCCTGGGGTAAATCTTGGACAATAACACAGAGGGGGCCAAGGGGACAGGCAGATGCTGCAGGGTGCGGGCCCCATCCTGGTCACCCTGCTGCTGGCTGGGTCTCCATGCCACGCTGGGCCATGGTGCCAGCTGTGAAGCCATCCATTTCCCTACTAGCTCCCACCTTCTGCACTGTGAGATTTGCAGCCCTGGAGACCCCTCTGTGGCAGGGTGCATGAAGGGGTCTTCTATAGTGAACCTATAGAAATGGGGGCCCCAGGGAAAGGAATGAGAAGAGGGCAGGAAGATCTGCTGCTTCCTCTCTTCCTCCTCGTGCACCAGCCCTGAGCCAGGGATGTCCCCCAGCCCCCATCTGTGAACACTGAAAACACTGGTGGTTTGACCCCTCCTTCACTGGCCTGCATGTGGTTCACTGGCCCAGCCCAAGCAGGACCCAATGTACCCATGATAGGGGTCTTGGCAAGGGGGTGACTCAGGTTCTTCTCATAGGTTAGGGCTTTCTACCCCTCCATAAGCCTCCCAAAGACCTTGTCTTGGCTTCTCTGCTTCCAAGCACTCTCTTTCCTTCCAGTCCTGCTCCAGTTGGTGGTATCAAGGTGTAATTGAGAGTGGAAGGAACCTCAAAGAAGGAAAGAACATGGAAGCTGAAGGTTTGGTCTGCCCTGGGATCTCATCACCTCCTTCCTCTCTCATAGGAGGGGCAGTGCACGTTGTGAAGGTGTTGCAGGGCTCTTGGTAGCAATGACTTGCTGGCTTTTCCTTTTCAGCAGCAAAGATCAGAGCCTCCCTGCCAGGCTGTGGTTCCTGGGATTTACCTGCATGGACTGCCTGGACCTGAACCTGCCTTATCAAGATCTTTCTCAAACTCAAGACCTGTTATCATTTGGCATCTTATCTAACCTGCTCTCCGTGCTCTCCATGGGATTCCCTGGAGGACCTGTGCACCCCGAGAGGGGTGAGCTGGGAGGCAGAGGGCTGCAGGCAGCCCCAGCCCTGCTGTTTAAACCTTGCCTGGGTGCTCTCAGCTCAGAGCACGCCTCACCTCTTTTGGTTTTACGTACCATGCTGTCCTCCCCAACTTTCCACCCTGCAGTTTCATGTTAGGCCTTTTTCTGCTCAAATTGGCTGAAAGTTGGTAAAAATAGCCCATGGTTGGTGGCAGCTATTGAGAGAGATAAGGTTATCGAGCTTTACCAGCTGCTGAGTCCTGCATTTTCGATGGGTTTCGCTTTCATTATTCCTAAGCTGGGCAAATCTCTGTACATTCGCCCCACTGCCATGAATGTGATGGGCATGGGCAGCCTAGCAGGGGGTTTTGTTTCCAGCCTTCCTGCCTGTGGACAGAGCAGCATCGTGGCTTTCCAAGGTCAGGGGTTCATGTACACATACTGAGGAAGCCCAGTATCTTGTCCTTGCTTTGGGGGACATTTCACCTGACCAAGACCTGGTGCAGTGTCAGCAGAGACTGTTGACCCAGAGATTGAGATGGGGCGGTGCTGCTCCTGCAGGAGCAAAGGTTCCCCTCAGCAAGCACAAAGACATTGTACAAAGAGGAAAAGTATAGGGACAAGGCAGTTGTGTACGTGTATTAACATTCAGAAGCTGCAAGCTTGACCTGCAGGCTCGGTCACTACCTCTTTCCCTGCTCCAAGTGGAACTATGATCACCTGGCAGGACATTTTTGCAGTGAAGATTGAAGAAATGCACGTAACGGATCCATGGACACTTCTGGAGGATGATGCCCTGCAGGTGCAGGCCTGCAGGCCTGGCTGGAAGGAGTTTGTGCAGCACCGTGCTCTTGGGAGGTAGGGGGCTGCTGACAGTCCCTGTTGGAGCGGGATCAGGGTTGATGGGTTGCCATGTGGACCTTTTCCTTTTTCAAAATTTGCTTGCAGAAACAGATTTTTGAGCAAAAGGGGGAGTTTGGAGGTGGATGAGGCTGTGAAGGGTTTCTCCATTTTTGTTTGAAGCTCAGTGGGTTATTGCCAAACTGGAAAACATGGTAATTGGAGGGGAGAAGATTTCAGCAGCTCCACAGGGCCAAAGGGCAGCTGGTAATTGGCCAGAATTTCTCCATGTTGTTGTCAAGATGAAAAGAGCTCCTTCAGCAAGGCGGGGGAGTTATACCCACTAGAGCCAAATCTTCTGGGTTTGCACCCAGAGGATGAAGAGAGAGAGAGCCACTGTGTGCTGGGACATGGGGTGATGCCTCAGCAGCCCCTGCACCTGCACCAGGCTGCTGGGTCTCGGACAGAGAGAGGCTGTGGCTCTGCATTGCTGATGAGAAGCCCCATCCCACACATTTCCACCCTGGGCATTGATCAGACACCCTGCCTGAGTGGCAGCAAATGGAGACCTTGGTTGTCAGCCCCCATGCAGATTGTGCAAGATGAAGAGCTGCAGGTTGCACACCTTTTGGCTCCTCGAGATATCTCTTCACCTGCTCTGCACCCTCCACCCACACCTTCCTTCTATTTTGCATCTTTTTATTGTCTTAACCAGTCCTGGGCTTGATGCTGGCTTTCTACTGAGCTGTCATGAGCCAGCATGGGTGAGGGGCTGGAGTCCCAAATAGGCACCTAATGCTTCCCACCCCAGAGGCTCCTGTTTTTGGCAGTGAGGCCAGGATCCCAGCAGACAGCCTGGTTTCTTATATCTATAATGCTGGGGCCAGCCCTGAGCTCACATCCGTGGTGAACTTCCCAGACTGGCATCATGCTGTTAGGGAGAAGACAGCTTGGCGTAAAGCTTGCATGAGTGAAGCTAGTCCATAGTCTGTGTTAACCCTGGTCCCTACTGACTGAGCCAAAAGCCTCTGACTCAGCATGGGGAGCCTGGGATGAGCTGGTCTCCTCTTTGCCCTGACAGGTTTCAGTGCTCCCAGTGCTTTCATAAGTGGTCTTCTGCCAAAGTGCACATCCTGTTCCACATGTGCCAGTGCCAAGGCTGGGGCACGGTATGGATGCGAATCTTCCGCCAGAAATGCAGGCGCTGCCCCAGCTCCCGGCTGGAGGATCCTGAGTTCAGCCTGGAGACTATAGAGACGATTCTGCACAACCTGGTGATAAAGATCCTCCAGTATTTCTACAGTAAGCCTGTCCAGCCCTCTGACCTCCTGGAAATCGTGGTGGATACACCGGTGACAGGGCCACATGACCATGCCCACTGTGAGGCCTGCCAGCTGGGCATTTGCAACAGGTCACGGCTGGCCCCGGCTCTGGATGCCTGGAAGCCCTTGATGGATGAGGACAAGGCCAGGATGCACAGCACCGAGTCATGGCTGGCCTGGGCATCGGGTGTCTGCAAGTCCTTGACAAATGTGGGGAAGGCCAGGACCCATCGCACTGAGTCGCAGTCATCCCAGGAATCACCCCTGGGATCAGATGACCGTGAGCCCTTGACTGGTGTGGGCAAGGCTAGGACCCATCGCACTGGGTTGCAGCCAGCCCCGGCACGGGTTGCCTGGAATGCAGATGTGTCCAGGACCTCTCAGACCCGGAAACACCAGGGCTTAAGGCCCCATGCAGCCTCGACCCACCACCCCTCACCCTCCAATAGCAACTTCCCCTGGAAACGCTGCTGCTGCATCGGCAGCTCTTTGCTCTGTGTTTTGGCACTGATCATCTTCGTTGTGCTTTATTTGACCATGATGTAGGGGGACCTGAGGATTGCAAAGAGGAACTGGGGTGATGGCTAAGGAAGCTGATGGAGTGCCTGGAAAATTGGGTACCCAGAGTCAGTCCTTGGTCTCAGCTCAGTGAGGCTTCCCCAGCTCCTGGTGGCATGGGGACACATTGGGGTGCCTCAGCCAGGCATCTTGTCCCACAGCCTCTGGAAGACAGATGGGTCTGATGGTTTTTTATGGGACATATTCTGTATGAGGATGAATCTCTCGGCATCCCATGCACAGGATGAGGTTTATTACTTGCAAGAATAAAACAAGCCCTTTCTCCTCAGCCCAAGGATGCATTTGTGCTTTTTAATTTCTTGAAAGCCTTTTCTAGGTGTGTGTGTGGGCAGCTCAGAGGGAAGCTGGGGGTGTTTTTATCCACCAGCTGAGTTCGGCTTGCAGGGAGGCACATTCCCAGTCTGGCCAGCTGTCTGGGTACCCTGCAGTGGGGGCAAAGGGTGCCCAAACTTGGCAAGAAGGCTGCAGCAGCAAGTCCGAAGTCTATGCCCCAATTATGAGGAAATAGCAAGTATTGGGCTACAGGGTCTGGGCAAAGATGCAGAGTTTTGCCTTCTGCTACTTCACCCTGCAGGGCTTTAGGGACCTGGTGGATGTCATAAGGCTGGGAGGAAACCTGTTTTCCCCATGCAGCCTGACACCCTGGCTCTTATTTTCCCTGCAGGGGAGCTGGGCTCCTGCAGAACTTACCTGTGGGGACAGGATGTCCTGTGGCCTCAACTTCGGCCCAGAAAAACAAAGTGAAGTTGGTTTGTAAGGGCTTGTGTCATGGTTTCAGCTGGGATGGAGATAATTTTCTTCTGTGTAGCTGTTACAGCATTGTACTTCGCATTTAATATGGGAATAATAATGCTGATAACACACTGATGTTTTAGTTGTTGCCAGTAGTGCTTGTTTTAAGTCAAGGGCTTTTCTGTTTCCTGTGCTCTGCCCGTGGAGCAGGTGCACAAAGAGGTGGGAGGGAGCACGGCCAGGACAGCTGACCAGAACTGGCCCAAGGGACATTCCATACCATGGAATGTCCTGCTCAGTGGATAAACTGGGGGAGTTGGCTGGGAGGGGCCGATTGCTCCTGGGGGATGGGCTGGACATCAGTCAGAGGGTGGTGAATGACTGTAATGTGCATCTCTTGTCTTTATTGAGTTTTATGTCTTTATTTATTATCTCTCTGTTCATGATTGTTATTATTATTTACTTTGTTTCAATTATTGAACTGTTCTTATCTCAACTCACAGACTTTACCCTTTTCTGATTCTCCTCCCCATTGCACTGGGGGAGGGTGGTTGGACTGAGAGGCTGTGCTGTACTTAGTTGCTGGCTGGGCTAAAACCACAGCAACCGGAAAAAACTTTTGAAATAGCCTGTAGCCTGTACATCACAAGCCTCAAATACAGCCCCGGTTACCAAGTCTGTCTTCTCTGGGATGCTGGGGTGAGCAAGTCGGGGGGTGGGGGGGCGTGGTGTGCCTTGTGAGAGAGAGCATTGTGAGGGCTGTCACCTGGGAGTGCACTGGGAGATGCACTGGGGATGCCAGGGATGCCATGGGAAATCCACCTCCATGGGCCCACAGGAGAATCCAGGAGATGCAGCCATGCCCTGGGGAAGCGAGGTGCCAGTGACGAGCATGCAGTCACCAGCTCACTGCTGAGCCCTGGATGGGTTTAGGAGCGATTTAGGAGACAGCACCCCTTGGTGTGCTTGTGCCATTCTCATCACAGTTTTTGTTTTCATTTGATACCTTTCACAGAGATGCTGGCCAGTGGTCCTGGCTGGTGAATGACTTCTCTTAATTCCATCAACTTCCCGGTTTGCTCTGCTTCAGTGGCCCAGGCACTGGCTGTGCTGGGATGCTGGTTGCTGGGGTGAAGTGGGGATTTCCAACACAATCATGGCTCCCTCTTCTCTGCTGTTTTCTCTGGGATTCATGCATTGCCTGTGTGGTGGAGGAGCTGAAACCCAGACACTAGGGGACCTGCTGCTCAACTGAGCAGCGAGAGCTGAATTGAACAACCCCCAAACTACTTCGGGAACTGAAATTGGTTTTAGGCCTGTCTGTCAAATTAGTCCAACAAAGAGCAGACCTGCAGAACCACTGAGGCAGCTGTTCATCCTCTCCCGACTTTGCAAATGTTTTGATGCTGAAGATGGGTATGATGGCAAAGATTTCATGACTGAATCAGTGGAAAAATGATGGGCTGAAGGAAAAACAATAACCAAACTCAGTGCAGCTCACACAGCATCAGTCCGTGGCTGCACAGCTTCCCAGGTGCTCTCCTCTCCTCCCTGCTGTATCCTGAAGGGCCCTTTATGCTACTTTTGCTGCTACTGTAATATTCTGTATTTTCATATGTGCAACCCGCAGGCTATTGGTTAAAAAAATGAATATAACAAGAAAACGCTGTGTGGTCCAGACACCATATGGATTTGGTTTCTTAAGTGCTCTGACCGGCTTTTACCTCACCAATTCTTCCTTTCACCAGCGCCTTCTCTCTGCAGCCTCAGCAGCCCTGGCCATGGAGCCACCAGATGGAGCTGCAGATCTCCGGCACTGCACTGGGAACCACTGGGACCAGTGACCCGCCAGCACTGGGGCGGGACGGCCTTCCCTACATGGGGGATGCCCTCCCTCCTGTTTCTGTGACCAGCTGCTTCCCTGTAGCATGGTCCCCCCAAAGCCCATCCTACGTGGGTACGGGATTGGTCTGTGGATGCGTGGCTCTGCTGAGTGTCTCTGCTGGGGCTCTGCCGGGGCTGTGCTCTGATGAGGCCGATCCTGCAGCCTGGACCAGCTCCCTTCCCTCCTGTGCTGGGAGCAGCCCGCCCTCTCCCCGCCGGCGTTATATCATGAAGCAGAGATATGGCCAAGTTTCTTGCTGCCATTGCCCATAGCCCTCTTCTTTCCATGCTGAAGTTTTCCCAGCCCCAGTCATCATGTCTGGGCTGTCTGCAGCGGCCCCAGCCACTCAGCTGCTGAGTGGGAACTCCCTCGCCTCTGCCTGAGATGCCAACTCTGGTGGAGATTACATCCCTGCAGGGGTCTTTATTTTCCTGCTTGAGTCTCTCTGCTCTTTTGCAAGGGCAGACCCACCTCTTGCTCCCCTGTAAGTCTTTTACACACCTGCTGTGCTCCCCCATCCATGGCCTTGTGGGAATAGGCTCCTTTTCCCCACGACCCCTCCTCGCTGCTGCCTTCTTGCCTGCCTGTGTCCTTACCCTGTCCAATCGTGTCCCCTCCCCCCTGCAGCCCCTTCATCCCCTTTCCAGTACTCAGAGCCACCTGTGCATACATGGGCTTCTCAGCTATGACCTCATTTTTGGGGTCCTTTCCAGGGTACCCCTGCCCAACATACAGTTGTGCCCATTGCTACTTTCATGGCAAACTGCCCTCAAAATTCTGCTTTCTGTGGCTTTTGATACTTTTGGGGTCCAGAGCAAGCACTCCTGGCCTGGCCAGCCCCCCAGCTGGCATGGGAACAGTGAGCCCATCCCCGGGGATGAGGGAAGAAGGATGCTCTCTCTGTGGGTTCTGTGCAGGTCCTGGTTGTCCCTCCTGGTCTGTTTGAGATTGGACTCTGCAACAGCTAACTCTCAGCTCAAGCCTGGCACTCGCAGCCAGGGACAGCAAAACTTCACTCAGGGATGTTTTGCTGCCTTTTCACCACAGCCAGACTGATAAATAGCTGTCTCCGCGCCTGTCTCCCTGGAGAGAAGCTCTCACCACTCTGGCAGGTTGCTAGGTGCCAGAAGATGCAAAGCCCATTGTTGGTCTCACTTTTCTCTCGTCTCGGCGTGTTCCCAGCCCACCCTGCAGCCACCGCGGTGCCCGTGGGGCGCTCGGGGCTGGCACTCGGCAGCCGCAGCTTGGTGAGCAGGGGGCGAGGGCTGGGCTGGGTTGGGGATTTCCCGGCAGAGCTATCGACGGGAGGCGGGGAGAGTCTGTGTTTACCAGAGATCTGTTAAAGGGCAGCAATATTTTTAATGTGCCCCAGGGATGTCTAGGCTCAGATCCTACAAATGATGGTTTAATGCTCAGGGGACCATGCCTTGATTTTGCTTTTTCTCTCTCCTCTCCCTTACTCCCGTGATGTCTCTAAATGTGCCAGCAGACCCATCGCTCTCCTCCCTGCCAGCAACGCAGAGGAGCCTGGTGCTGTTTTTCAGTTCTGTGCCATAGGAAAACAGGGATCAATAACCCAGCTCTCAGCCCTGGATCCAGGCACATGGGAGGAAACAGTCTGTATGGTTTTAAGCTCTCTCCAGAGTCTAGATTCTCACAGTCTCTGATGCAGAGATGCCCAGCAGAGTTTTGTTCCTGCCTCAGCTCATATCTGAGCTCACTGCAGAGCCTCTGCTGTGAGAATGTGCTCTCTCAGTCCAACAGCTAGTGGGGATGGGCTGATTTTTCACCCCTTTTAAAGCAAAAGTCACATACCTCAAATTTGTTTTCCCTCATAGTCCATTGAACTCAGACTTAATTGCTATTCTCAGCATAACAGGTTGCTGCCCTCTCCTCCTGCCACTACGCCGATATACAGTGATGTCCTAAGACTATAAATAATTGAAGGCAGGATCTCCTCTGTTGTGCCCTTTTTGGTGATTTGTATTCAGGGCTGTTCAGGGCCTGTCTCAGCCCAAGAAGCTGCACAGGCCATGGCTGAGCAGCTGTCGGAGCGAGGGGTGGTGTGAGGATTCTCCTGGGAGTGCAGGCATGCGTGGCAGATATCAGCAACCAGACTTGACCGTGTTCCTCTTGGAATAAAAGCCACAGGGCACGAGCTCAGTACATAAAAAAGTTTTATTTTGTTCTCAGGAGGAAGACTGCAGAGAACCATCCTTACATGACATCAGATATTTTACAGAATGCAATAAAAAAAAAAAAGAAATACATATATATTAAAAAATACCTTGCAGTTACATGACACAGCCGAGAGTACAGTTCATAGTGTATCTGCAAGTTCAACCTTCCTTAGGCCTTCTGCTCCTCTACAAGTTCTACAAATGGCTTTTTGGATGATAGCAAAATGTCAGAGTGGCTCATCCACGGTTGGCTTCTTCCTTTCATGGCAAAACCAAAGGAGGAGGAGAAAGAGAGGCCCGAAGGAGGCTAAAGGCATGCAGAGAGCACAGCAGGCAATTTTTGCATGTTGCTTACAGCTACAGGAGGGCTTTGCTGGCAAATAAAAGAGAAGGTGTCCCTGCTGAAGGAAGGTCGGCTCACCCGACCTAGTTCCTTGTTGGGGCTTGTCTGCATGGGCCTTGGAGGGAAACTGGGGAAATATGAATACTTCTGGTGTGTTAGGTAAGTTTGATTCAGTCTCGAAATACTTGGACACCTGCAATAGGGCACAAGAGCCATGAACAAACACTGAACACCATTGGTAACCTGTAAATCAGCTAAATCAGTGGCCTCAAAAGCAGTTAAAAGGGACTAGGTTCTTGCAAGAATGAATAAACTGTCATGCAGGACTAACCAGGCCCCTGAGAAGAAAGTGAAAGCCACGGAAGGATATTTTATATTAAATGATTATACTGAAAATAAGCATTGCTTAGATACAGCCACTGTGAAGCTGTCTCATCTTGGAAAACTTTCCTTGGGAGGTCTGCTGTGGCTGGAAACCACAGAGCTAATCTGGGGGTGGGCTTGAGATGATAGAAAATTGGAGAAATTTTAGTGGCTGGAGGTGAGGGTGATGCTGAGTCCAAACCCTGCTCCAGGTCCTTGTGTCGTCTGTGGGTCACTTATACCACATGGTGGGATACAGGTATCCTGTTTGGGCTGGTGCTGTCTTGGCAGCCATGGCTGAAGTTTAGGGCTAAATGTGGATGCATCCTTTCATCCTTGTGGCCAGGGGGGCATCACCTGAGATGTCACCAGGAAGGGATGTTTATTTGCATATAAAAATAATGCAAACCCCCAGGACTCTCTCACTACTCTTTGCACAGTAAAGGTGTTGACCAGCGAGGGGAACCTGTGAGGCCCAGACCTGCCCACATGGGTTTCCTGCACTGTCCATAGGCTCTGAAGCTCTGTAGTTGCATCTTCTGATGGACAGATCTGCCCGGACAGTCCTGGGGGTGGGGGCAGTTCCCTGTGCGCGGCACAAAGCTTTGGTGTCAGGGAAATTCTGCCTCGGTTCTGTGCCTTTTTCCTGGCTTGGAGGGAAGCTCCCTGGAGTGTGGGTGAGGCTTGCAGATGGGCAGCACATGCGGAGGACACCAGCTGAGATCTTGTCCTTCGCCCCCTCCCTCCAGCTCCCTAGCAAGCATTTCCTAAGAACGCAAGTGAAGGGATGCGGGACCAAGCGAAACAAATGACCTGGCAAGGGCCTGGCGTGCGTGGGGTATCGTGGCTATTGCTTGCGAAAGACCCGAGTCTGGAGCACATTAGACAATAAGAACAACATGAAAGGGAGCCGCGGTGGCAGCAGGCTGCTTAGTCACTCATCTCTCCAGCTCTGGGTCCGGAAATGTCCACCTCTCTGAGGAGCCTGTTTTCTGCTCCACCCAGTCCACATAGTTAGAGACCTTGGTGTACACGCCGTACACCTGCTTGCTGCCGCACTCCTCTGGGCCACCCCATGAGACCAGCCCTTGGGCCACCCACCTCCGCGTTCCTGGGTCCTGGATGACAAAGGCTCCCCCGCTGTCTCCTAAACAAGTGTCCTTCCCCCCCTCATAGTAGCCGGCGCAGAACATGTTCTCGGTCACGCTGTAGTTGCCTGAGCGCGACTCGTAGCTGGTCTTGCACTCGGCGTGCAGCACCACGGGCAGTTTGACGTACTGCAGGATGTCGGACAGGGTCCTCATGCCCGAGCTGATGATCTCGTCCACCGTGATGTTGGGGTTGGAGATCCCCCAGCCAGCCACCAGCCCCAGCGTGTTGGGGTGAGGCCCCTCCAGCTCGTGCTCAAACTGGGGCAGGCAGACAGGCATGACGTACTTTCCCATGGTCACCTTCTCCTTCAGCTTGACCAGGGCGATGTCATGGTTGTAGTTCTGGATGTCAAACTCCTCATGGAGGATGATCCTCTCCACTGTCCTGTTGACAGCTTCCATCTTGTTCCTCACGTCATGAAGGGCCAGATAGACGGTGACGTGCTCCTTGGAGACGGGGATGACGGTCTTGTCCCGCCTCTGGGACCGGAGCACGTGGGCGGCCGTCAGCACCCAGGACTCTGAGAGCAGGGCTCCGCTGCCAAACCATTTGTCGTTGGGCACCCGGGACATGTCCTCCACCACAATCAGGGCCTGCCAGGGGAAGAAGCCGGGCTCCGCGTTCCGCCCGCCGATGATGCGCTTGATGATCCCAGGCAGAGGACGAGCCGGCCGGCCACACACTGGGGACAGAAGGGACAGGACAGTTACTTCCAGATTATTTATCTAGGGAACAAATGAAAAGGGGTATCCCTGTAGATTATGACACATAGCTGGTTATCTTCCAACCAAACACTCTCTTTTGTCCTTTTTGGTTTTGTTTTTCTTTCCATTTTCAGTTTCTGGAGTGATTTGGCTAGATCCACACCACTTCAGAAGCAGAAAGGCCAAATGAGTAATCCTATAGCCTCACTGTGTGACCTGTGAGCTCACACAGCCCTTCCCAGACCTTTTAGGCACTTGCCTGGCTCCTGCTCAGTGTGCCAAGACACCCATGGGAATGATGGTGGGAGGACTGGAGCTTGACATCAGCCCAGTCTCACCCCTCACTCTGAGACCTGTTATGAGGTCTGTGTTCTCACAGCCATGGCATTTGCCCTCCTGGAGCTGCTGTGGCTGGAGAAGGCTTGGCCCTGGGATGTTGCCTAGCACCATGGGCTTTACTCTTGCATCTCATCACCCACAATTCTGGCAGCCAAACCAGAAGCTCTCTGCTCAGCTCTTCAACAGACCCAGAATTAATGCCTGAAGAGCCCTGTTATGGTGCTTGGTTTGCTTCTGGGAGCTTTATCCAGGCATGGTGTTAGGAAGATGAGGGACCCAGGATGCTGAAGGTGGCTCTGAGAGGTTGGACAGGGTGGGGAGGGACAATCCTGTCCCTAGGGAACTTAAGCCTTGGGACATGGNACTCAGGTGCTGATCTCATCCCTCTGAGTCTGCAAAAAAACCCCACATCCTCCATGGAAAGTGCTGGGACTCTGCCTCAATGCCACCTGTGCACTGAGGGGAGGAGGCAAAGCCTCACAAACAGAGGGTCTGACCCTGGGATTGGGGCGAGGATCAGTCTCGGAACCAGGGCAGGAGCACAGGGAGCTGCTGATGTGGATTTGTTGAGGTTGGGGTCTCTCTCTAGGGAAAATGTGACTTTAGCAGGGAGGGCACATGGTGAATGTGTCTCTGCATATGCTCCACACCCCTCTCTTTCCCAGTGCTGAAAGGAATAGAAAACATGCTCAGGAAAAGAATTCCTGTGTCCCAGCCCAGCTGCTCTGCTGCACCGAAGCTGATGGCTGTCCCAGGGAGATGCTTTTAGAGGAAGTGCATCCAGCCAAATATTTATTCTATTAAATTACATATCAAAAATGCTGACCAGGCTGCACATGCTCCCACTAATGGCAGAGGCAGGCATGGAGTGGCCTGGAAGAGAGGTTCCTAATGATGGGGAGGTGCGTGAGACACAGGGGAAGATCTGAAGAGCAGCTGGCCAGCTGCTGTCTGCAGATGCTGATCTCAGGAGAGCGTCACCCTCTCTCTGGGATTTTCCATTTTCCTGAAGTCTCTCTGACTCCTGTCACTAATCACAAGGCCTGGAAATGGCCCATGAAAGCAGCTATGGCCCCAAAGCTGTCCCTGTATGCTCCCAGCTCAAATTAGTTCAGGCTGAAACATCAAGCAGAGATGCAGAGAGCAGCTGCCACAACAAGAGCAGCCACAGCCCTGGTCTTGGAGTTTTGTGGGATGCAGGGAATCTTAGGAGTCCTTCCTCTAGCCTCGCAGTGGCTCAGCATGGCTGGAGAGCAGATACCCTCCATGGGGCTGGGCCAGTGTCTGAACCCCAGGGTGGATGCAGCTGCAGCTGCTGCATGGCAGCCGGATCCCTGCACCTCTCTGGAAAGCCATCCCTGCACATCCGGTCACAATCCACACCCAAACTGCCTCCAGGCCCCTGTCGTGCCAGCCAGCCTGGCCCCATGCTTGGCTGTGGCCAGAAACTGTCCCAGAGACTTTTGTTTAATCCTGAGCGGGCGCCTGGCCTGGAAACTTGCTGGCTGCAAACATTTCTGCCACTGCTCCAAAACTTGGGACTTTTCCTTCCCTGTAAAGCAGTTTGGTTTTTTCTGCAAGGCTTGAAGAGGTGATAATTGCTACTGGATGTGTACACACTGCCAACAGGAGCTGACAGCCAGGTAAAGCTCTGCTCTTGGCTGAAGCCATCTTCAGGGTTGCTGGGGGCTGAATATGGCCAGTGGGCTGCTAGTTTCCTTGTGTGCCAGAGTGGGGAGCTTGGGGAGCCCTGACAGCTGGGATGGCTGTGGCCTCAGTGCCACCACTGCACCCCAACCATCTGGGCCTGCTGGGGTAGCAGGAAGCCTCTGTCCCCACCACCCTTCCGGCCACGGACTGTGGCACTTGGGTATGTATAGCTGAGGCATGTGGCACTGTCACCAGGAGCACTCCTCCTGCATGGCAGCATCCCCTCCCTGCGTGTCCCTTCTCTGCACCCCTCCCTGTGGGAACCAGCCACCCCAGCAGCAGTACCTGGTCGGCAGGATGGCAGCTTTGTCCCCAGCTCCTCGCTCCTCCACTGCCCCGATGCATCGCACGTGTAGGTGGCTGGAAGAGAGCACATTGTTAGCTGGGCTCTGGTCCTGGCATGAGGGAGTGTCCTTTCCAGTGAGGAGACCTTGCCCAGCAGTCAGGGCCCTTTGAAACCTTCTTCAGAGCAGGAAGTGACCTCCCTTTTAATGCCCTTTGTGCTCCATTCTCAGGGGGCCATGGTAGCCCTACCCCCATGCAGGGACATGTCTCCATCCTCAGTTTCATTGCCTTGAGCTGTATGGAGGGCTGTGCTATGGCCTCAGCCTCTTCTGGCAGTTGCTTCCACATAAAAATGCTGCCAATGCCCATTCTGCTAATTCTTACAGGATGCTGGGACAATGTGCAGAGAGATACAAGCAAGGAGACAAGAATGTGAGGAATTCTTTTGGCTTTGCTTGCTGAGGGAGGAGAAGGAAGAAGGGCTGGGCTGTTTATGCACCCTTTCTACTGCCCAGAACTGGGTTTGAGGGGTACAGGGACCTGTGGTGCTTGATAAACCACCTTGTGGTTTTTCTGTGGTTGTGGACCAAGAGGGATGGCAGGAAAAACTCAGTCTGATATGATCCCACTGCTATCTGTTCAGCTTTGTCTAGGCTGAACATTTGGGATGAGGAGCCTTGCAGAGCCCTTTCTGAGGCTGCTGGACCTGGTGCTCTCTCCAGCAGCAGCTGCTTTCACAGAGACACAGAATATTTCACAGTCTGCAGGGAGCAGATGGCAGGGTAAGATGGCAGAACACAGAACACCCACACAGCTCTGCCGAGGCTGTGAAACAGTCAAAGCAGCCGGCAGGGCCAACTCCATCCTACCTCATTGTGGAGCAGGATTTGTCCAGTCTGACAGTCCAGGCAGGGCAGACACAGGGTTTGGTGTGAGTAGGCTACATCCACAGCCTGCTGTTTGCAGAACACCCTGGAACTGCCATCCCAAGCTCCCCCCGCTTGCATCCCACGTGGCCACCCTCACTGTGCCGTGGGGACGTGGCCTGGCCCCACTGCTCACCGGTGCTGTTGGGGGCCATGTGGTAGTAGGGGTGCTGGCAGTGGTACTGGATGGCTGCTCGGTAGGTGGTCAGGTTGTTCCTGGTGGAGAAGGTGACAAAGCCATGCTCCAGCTCCGGCGGCGCTTTGCAGTCAGCAACTGAAAGCCAACACAGAAGCGGGGTTGGACCCTGTGCTGTATCTTGGGGTGTTCAGCCAGCCAGCAGGCCGGCAGTGCTGGGCTTTGGCACGGGATGGTGGTCTTGCGGGGCAGACCAAGGGCCCATATAATGCTGGATCCCTTTACTCTACGGCACTGCAGGAGGCATATCCTGAGGTGGCCTCAGGTGGCAGCAGAAGGCTCTGTCCTGGCAGGGCAGCCTGGCTCTGTCAAACCCTCCCACGGCCACCCTGCACAGACAGAGCACATGAGTGGCACCATGGAACACCAGCAGGATGTCCCACCCACAGGCTGTGTGACCAACACCACTCATGCTGGTGGAGACCCCAGTGCTGGGAGCCCCTCCATGTAGTGCAAGACCTCTGCTATACCAGTGAGAGGGGAGGAAGGCTGCTCTGGGAGGTGAGGTCTGTTTTGAGATGGTCCCAGAGTGTGTCTTTGCGTCGTAGAAGTGGGCAGGGAGAGGCAGGCAGTGATTCCCCACCTGTGCATCAGGGGTGCTCCTCTGTGCACAAGGCTTTGCTGAGAGCACAGCCCTGTCCTTCCTGCTCTGCTCTCGCTCACCAAACAGTGCTGATGAGCATTTGCAGATCAGGTGGAACAACCCTTGGTCCTGGCTGTCCTATGACTGCAGCAGATGAAGGACATTGAGAGTGTGGCTTGGCTGGTCTGCAGGCAGGGATGAGGCCAGCACATGTCTGAGACCAAACCTGCTCCATCCCCCAAGACATCAGGGTTGGCTCTGCTTCACCCATCCCTGGTGTTGACTCAGGGTCTGATGGAGGGAGAAGAATTTCGGGGTGCCATTGTCCTTCCCCATGGCCTGTCCATGGTCCCCTTTCTCCCCATGATCCCTCAGAGTGTTCTCCCCCCAGCTTGTCCCCAGTATTGGGTTTGTGCCAAACACACCAGGGAGGACCCCAGGCTGTGAGAGCGTTCATCTGCCAAATCCAGGGGTCATCTCCCAAATCCAGGAGTCACTCCCTTAGAGCTGAGCCTCCCTGCCAGGTAGGCAGTTCACATCACATTCAGGTGATGCTGTGCAGCCTCCCCCTACCCCATCCTGGGGGACCTGCCCCAGTGGAGGGCAGGAACCGGGGTCTGATCGTGCCAGGAAATGCAGTGCTGTGGAGCTGGGTTCTGCTGTGTTTAGGATGAGGGGTTGAGTAGGAAATGGTGCCTATGCAGAAAGCAGGTCCTGTGGATCAGGGATGATGTGAGGTCTGTTGGTTTCCATGTGCTCCAGGATGCAAAGAGGACGAGGACAGCAGTCCTAACTGATCCAGGCTAACAAAAAGAGAATTCTCTAGATGTAGTAGCTGAAACCAGGGATATGTATCACAGCTCAGGATTGCCTAATTGCTTGGGTGAAAAAAGCCTGGTTTATGGCAAAATACTGCAGCTCACCATTCACCAGGGTCCCCTCCACTTTCTGTAGAGAGAGCAAGTGATGGGATGAGTGTGTGGGTGCAGGCAGGCTGGGTGGAGACTCTGGGTAGCTGTTTCCTTGCAGGAAAGAGGGAATGAATGTCGGGGGACCATCCTGGCTTGCACCTCTACTCTGGGGTTGTTTATGACTGCAGGGTAGCATTCACTGTCCCTCACAGCCCATCTCCCTCTGTTTGTCCCTCAGACTTGGGCAGGCCTGATTCCTGGAGAATGGGCTCTTGTAGAGAGGTGTTGCTGCACCAGTGTCCCAGGTCCTGCTGAAAGGGTGAGGGGAGGGCATTTGTTCTGTGAGCCTTTCTAGAGTTTTCCCTCAGGAAAGGGGCCATTTAGCATCTCTGTCTTTGTAGGACCAGAAGTGGACCGACTCCCCCAAAACACACCTCCTCCTCTCCCAGCCTCTGGTCCACATCCCAGCATCCTCCTAGCGAAGCCTCCAATGCCCCAGGGGGTACAGGTTGCATGCCCATGGTTCCTGGGGATGTGAACAGGGCCAGATACCAGGCTCTGACCTCCTTCAGCTGCAGTCAGCCTGAGGCCAGTCCGTCCTCACCTCTGCCGGGCCAGCCGTGGGGAGCAAAGGGGAAGCGGAGGAACCTCCATCCCCCTGTGTTGGTGCCAGGGCTTGGTGCCTGCAGGAAAGGGCTGGTGATACCAACCCATCCTCCAGGCCTCCTTGTCCGGAGGGTTTGAAAGGCACCAGGACTCTTGGAGAGAGGAGAGGAAGGAGTGTTTCTTATTTGTGATGCTGGGCCAGTGAGGAAGGACAGTGGGAGACTGAATCCAACCCACCAACCAACCAGCTGGGTGCCCGCGCCGCAGTCCTTGCACGGCCGCCTTGGAGGGGGAGCCGAGGCGGCCCAGGAGTCCCAGTGGAGAGGGAGGGATGCAGAACCCGGGAGCCAGCAGCAGCACTTGGTCCCCAGGCAGCGGTGCTGGGCCCACGTGGGCCCCCTTCCCGTGGGGCACCGTGGCAGCGGGAAAGGGGGGCTCGAAGCCAATCTCCTTCACCCTTCTCGAGACGGAGTTAAGAAAGCACCAGGTGTGGGGGTTAGGAGTGCCATGCCGGTTAGACAAGCCACAGAGATGGATTTGGCAGCCAGGCCAGCGGAAAGGGAACCTGCCCTGGGTACTGGACAGATCAGAGGGGCATCGAGACAGGCTGCCCGTCGGGGCGGCACGGCCGGCGCCAGCCTCACGCGGCCACTTGCTCCGAGCCGGCTCTTCCCTCTGTCTGGTTGTCGGCTCTATCTGCAGCTGCACCGAAAGCAGAGGGGAAGGAGGAGAGCAGAGAGAGAAAGCCCAATTAGTAGATGAGCAGAGAGAGACATGCAGGAAACCCAGCCCCCAAAACACCAGAAATCGTTAATGAGCTCCCAGTGAGCCGTGCCAGGGTGCCGTGGATGCCAGCGGAGCCTGCTGGGGACCCCCTTGCTCTGCTCAGCCAGGGCAGCCTGGGGGCAGTCAGTGGCTGGGAGAAGCTGTCACAGGTTTTTGTTTAGCCTCTCCAGGCTATGGAACTGGATTTTATACACTTGGCTGAGAAGTTTTCTATTTTCTGCAGTGTTTGTGCCCTGCCTCTCACAGATATCCTGGGGAGGTGGGAGTCTTTGCAGTCTGGAGGCCTGAATTGCCCATTTAGGGGCCTCTTGGCTTTCCAAAAAGGTCTTAGAAATCTAGTGTAGTGAGTCATATTACACAAGAAGGGATCAGTTCCAGCCCAGCTGGAACAATGCAGGTAATAATTTCAATTTTCTCAAAAAAATAATACTCTTTGGCGTGAAAAGTATTTACCTGAATTTGTTCTAATTTTCTGACGATGCAAATATTTATCTGATCACTGTTCAAGCTGGATAAAATCAATGGAAAACTGTGGTAGTGAAAGTGTAGGAGTGGGGAGATCCTAAGTAGGGCAGAGGCATCACTGACCCCACAGTTTTAAAGGAGCCCTTTCAGATATTAATCTATTAAGCAAGTCTGAGAGCCTCCCAATTTCCATTTGGCTTGAGAAAACACAATTTAAAACCCCAGAAGTACTCTTTCTTCTAAGATCAGATGCACAATATTATTAAAAGAAAAAGAGGCTGCCCAGATGAGAAGAGCCTGGATCCCAACACCCCTGGAAAACATCCCCTCCTGCCTCTCCTGGAAGGACCTGGGACAATCTCTGACCATGCTTGCTGCTTTTCTCCTCTCTGGGCCAGTCTTAGAGCACTTGAGCAGCAGTGAGGGCCTCCCTGAGTGCTGAGAGGTTTGGGGGAAAGGCAAAAGGTGTGATCAGGTACATCTCCCAAGCCTGAGCTGAGAGAAGAGCTGGGTTAGATGAAAGAAGAGGTGATTCAAATTATCACCCATCCTTTCAAATGGCATTTCTTTTCTTCTCCCCTTTTCTCCCATTTTAAGGTTTGTAAATATTTGGACATTTTTCTCTCCCCTCTCACTTATCTGAGCAGTTCCGACTCTAGGCTAGTACCTGGAACCCTTCTAATGCCCTACATCTTCAGAGCCTCCTTTGGGAAGGAAATTTGGAACTAGATTATCCCACATTGTCCAAGGTTTATCTGGCAGACGCAGCTCTCAGGAGCCAGGCTTGCTCTTTCTTTGACAGGGAGACAGCAAAGTGGCTCACAAATCAAGTTATGTGAGTAATCTAAATAAAAGCACCAAACTCCTGCTTGTGGCATTTGGCCTGAGCCCCATTATGTTATCCAAGAACAAGCCAAAAGAGCTTTGCAGGGTTACGTAGCCTCTCTGGCTGGGTTTGTGTCTCTGAGTAAGGAACTCCACTCTGGCAGGGCAGCTCCCGTTAGCATGAAATGACTGTAGCAGGAAAAGGACATTGGCAGGGTAGGGAAGGGTGTCCTTACTTTTGCAGATAGGGATCTTGTTACTCCATGTGCCATCCTTCAGACACTCGATCTGGAAGGAGTCACTTTCCACGTTATCCTGTGCAGAAGGTACCAACAAAAAAAAACCCCTATCAATGTTCAAGGCAAAGAAATAAATCTCTCAATAAAAAGGGAATTTCTTGGTGATTTAGTCAAGTTATTTCCAGCCTCCCCTGGAAGAGGACTTTTTTAGCTGAAAATTGCAATAAAATCATAATGAAAAACTTGAGGAGTTTTCTTGTTGCCAGCAACTCGGTGGCATGCTGAAAGCCAAAGAACTGGAGTAATTTATTCGTGTTGTAAATGATGGGATGGGTAAGGAGGCAGCTCTGCATGAAGGATGGGACTGGGAGGAGATCAGAGAAATACCCAAGTCCATGTCGGATGTCAAAGTGGGCTACTGGCTTGGAGGGAAGACAGCCATCCCGTGAGTCAGCCACGCTCCCCGTGGTTATCAGCTGTTTCCCAGAGAGAGCCTGCCAAAATCCTGCCCCCCTTGACTTGCTGAAGCTGTCCCCATGTCCCCGAGGACCTCCGCTCAGTGGAGCTGGCCTCTGCAGGGCTGCTGAGACAGTGCCCACTGAGGTGGGGGGCAGGCACAGCCCTGGCAGATCCGTCAGAGCTTTTGCTGACTTTTTCTCTGGCAGAGGTGCCAGGCCTGACTTTGTATGAACTTGCTGGCTCCAGAAGGATGTTGAGAGGGTGGCTCAGAAAAGTGCCATCTCCTCTTTTCCTCTTCCTCTTTGGAAAGAAAAGGTGTTGGCTCTCAGAGGAGGTGTTTTCCTTGCCCCTGGCAAGGGCTTGAGGATGGTGTGTGATTGTGTTCGCTCTCACAGAGATGCAGTGGCTTTCAGAGGAAGTATCCTCTTTGTCCTACCCATATTCCCAGCTCCATGTCATCAATCCATACCTTCAGCACTTTGTATCCAGTGTTGCAGCTGATGACAACTTGGTCTTTGAAGGTGTACTTGGCTTGAGAAGGCTCAATTTTCCCATTGATGGGTGGTTGCACCAGTGGGCATGGGTTTCCTTTGAATAAAAAGCAAATTAAGCTAAACAGAGGAATAAATTGAGCAAATGCAAAGCCCCAGCTCTTCCACCCAGCCCATGCAGCAGAACCTGAGCATCTCCGCCCTGCTTTTACTCTTAGGCTACACTGGTATGGCTTAGTCAGGCTCTTCTAGAAGGCATGGAGGCTCCAGGTCTTTCCTTCAGTCTGTAATTCTCTGGCTTTAAGCATTACAAATCTGGGAGTTAATAACAGTAGCTTGTGCAATTATCCTGCCCAAAATTGCTCTGCTTTGCAATGTGGTCTTGTTTCAGAGCCCAGCTGTTGTAGGGAAAAAAGCACCCTTCGGAAGGAGGGCTCTGTGTTATCTTATGTGTCTCCTCTTGTGATTTCTGGAACAGATCCTTTCTGGAGACAGGATCATGCACCACCAAACTCATGGTGTCCACCTGCAGGCTTTATAAAGCCCTTCCTGTTCCCAAGCCCAGCAAACAAAGGAAAGCAGCAGGAGTTACCAATTGCTGTGTATGACAACTTCCAGCCCCTGTTCTCTCCAGAGTTGTCACTGTGGAAGCGGATCTGCACGCTGTTGGTTTGGGTTTCAATGCGTCCTGGGGACTTTTCTCCACAGAAAGGTCCAAACTCCTTTTGGCCTGCTTTGATCTGCCGAGGCAAAGATGAGTGGGTGGTTTCAGGGGGCTCTTTGATCCCTGAGGCCAAAGGATGAGGCTGCAGTGGGGTCAGTGGGGTTTTAGCACCATGTGTTGGGGGGATATGAACAGAAGCAGGGTCACTGTTGGCTAAAAGGGTCACAAGCAGATGTGGTAAGAGACATGGGGTCAATAGGGCACAGGGCTCCTGCTGATTCCATCACCCCTGTTTAGACTGGGGCGATTTTGATCCCATCACCAGGGCACTGGGGACACCAAAGGTGAGTGAGAGAGGAGGAGTGTGCAGAGTGCAGCTCACCTTGATGTGGTCATATGGACAGGTCACCTCGGGGTGGTCTTCCACATCAAAGCTGTCCTCAAAGTTTAGGGTAATGAAGAAACCCTCTTCCAGCTCGATGCGGTACAGGCAGTCCGAGCTCTTGGGGTAGGGGCTGGGGAAGTCGGCGCTGGTGATCACCCCGCTCCTCTGGGTGTAGAGGTTGTCACTGCACTCCACTGAAACACAGCCATGGCTCCGTCAGGGCCCTGGCAGTCATGTCCCAGCCCTGACCATACGATGGAATCCTCCCAGTGGAGTGAGGTCTGTTGGGTGGATCCATGGGTTCCAAATATGGGCACATGGATCCCAAATAAGTGTCCATGCAAGGAGAATCTCACACAGACAGCTTCCAAATATGCCCATGGCACAGAAGCCCTGGGCTGAGGGCTAGTCCCAGCTAACCTACATGATGCAGATTCAGAGCAGGGACTAAACCTTTTAATTTCTCTGACTTGAGGAGGTCTATAGAGCTTAGCTGAGGAGCACAGCCCACGGGAGAAGGAGTCCCAGGCTGCTGGTTTGTAGGGGAAGAGGCACCTCATCCCTCCTGGGAGCAAAAAAGGGCCATTTTGCCTGTGTTTGGTAGCTTTGATGCCTACTCAGGGACCCTCTGTGTGCTCATCCCTGTGTCTGGGCTGTGCCTGTGGTACCTTTGCAGGTCCTGTTGTCAGAGTGGAGGATGTAGCCGAACCTGCAGGAGCAGTAGTACCCGCCGATGTAGTTGTGGCAGTAGTGGTCACAAGCCAGCTCCTCATCACTCTTCTCCAGGCACTCATCCACATCTAGAATGGAGTTAACAAGGAAGGGAGGTCACCCTCCAGCTCTCCACACATCACTCCTTGTGGGGACATTTGCCACAACACTGAGAAATCTGTTATCCCATGTGGTGGGTCACATGAGCACCCAAGGAGTCCCACAAGGCCCAAGGACTGCATACAAGTTCACCTCTTGCCAGGGAACCCAAGGCTGACCTGGGATGTGGTCCCTGCAAATCTGGTTCCCTGTCCTAACAAGCTGGCCCTGCAGGCTCAGGTGCTGCTTACCCACGGCAGTGTAATGGGCATCGAAGCCGGTGAAGCGTTCCTCGTTGGAGAAGTCAGACCTGAAGGTGAGCCCCATGTAGGGCCCTGGGGACAGGATCACCTGCTGTCCTGGAGCCTGCTCTGTGTCCGTCGTCTCCCTGCCACAGAAGGTTGCCAGCTCCTGGTCCTCAGTTTCAATCTGTTAGCAGAAAGAAGGGGTGAGCCCAGAGAGCCTGCTGTGTGTTCCCTGGGGAGGTCAGGCTGGGGTTGAAATCATCCTCTGTACCCAGGAGCTAACGCCCCTGCCTGTCCCTGCCAGGGCTCACCAACATCTCCTTGGGGCTCAGGTCTGCCTGCTCTGCCTAGAGGCACCTCTGATGCAGATGCCAAGAGCAGGCAGCATCCAGGATGTAGGGAAGAGCTGGGGAGTCTAAGGGGAGGATACAGGGTGGGAGCCTATTTGGGAGGGGGGAAAGGACATGGGGAGGTGCTGCAGAAGAAGGGGTGTGAAAATCAGCCCTGAGCTGTGTCATTCCCAGTCAGAGCTGTTGGTACTTGAGATGCTTCCCCTGACCTCTTCCCATGGCTCAAACACTGATCCAGGCAACAGCATCTGTGTGAGGAGCCTAGAGGAGTCCCTGCCTATTGGTTTTGCATCAGCTCAAAGCAGCAGCTCTAATTTGTTTCTGTCCCCTGGGCTGCCTTTGGACAAGCTTGGTCCTGTCCCTGCCACCCAGGCTCTCTGTCTGGCTCCAGACCTGTGCTTCCAGGCACTGCTGGGACTCTGACCATGCACCCAGAGGGCTGAGGAAGGGGAGTGATGAGCCAGGGTGCCCTGTTGTCATATCAGCACACTCAGTAGTGTGCACATAGTTGCTATGTGCATCCCTTTAAAACACAGCCTTATCTGTGCCTATAAGTACTGTAATCCCTGCAGAAGATCTTCAGTTTTCCCTGTAAACCCCCTCCTTTCCTTTTTCCTTGCCGTTTTCTCCAGCATTGATCCACCTCCTTCTCCTGCACATCCCATCCCCAACCCCTGCCTCAACCACGACCTCTCCCAGGCAGTTCCCAGCACCCTGCCTGCTTTGCCCCAGGGGATTTTAATATGAATAAGCCTCGGCAGAGGAATGTGATGAACACCACCAGACAGCCTGCCACCGCTCATGCCAAGCCACCACTATTGAGGCTGTGATGAAGTCTGCAGCCCCCCAGCACATGCCTGGGGAAAACAGTCATCTGCTCGGGGGCCCCTGGGGTCCTGGAGGTGTTGGAATGCTGTCCCTGGCTTGCTTGGCCTCAGCAAGGTGGGAGCCTCCTCTGACTCCATCCCTGCCACCTAGAGACCCTCAGGATGTGCCTGCTGGGGAGGGTCTGGGGCTGAAAGGGAAATTTCCCAGAGCTGAACAAACAGGCGGAAACTCGTTCACACCAGGGAAAGCCAACATGGAAATGGCAACTCAGCACGCCTTGACATTGCCTCCAGATATTTTCCATCCTCTCATACAAGCTGGAGCTGGCCAGAAAACAGAGACACTTTCCGATGATAAATTTTGGGAATTTCGAGAAAAAACACGCACCCTGCTTTGGGGACAAAAACCCAATTGAATTTTTTTATTTTTTGTAACAGCGTTCTGGGGCAAAAAAAGAAAACAAGAAATTTGGGCTCCATCTGGTTTTAATCCCTTTGAAATATACTGTGGTGCTTTAGAATTGCTTTTAAATCTGAAAGATTGTTTTGAAATGAAATAGTGTTTCAGACTGAAAAATGGGAGTGCCATCACCAAAAGTGAAGGAAAAAGGCATTTCAGCCCTGACGCGCAGACTTGGCCGCGCCAGCACGCGGGACACAGCCTCTTCCACAGAGAATGCTTTTCCTTAAGGATATCTGTGGGAAGGAGGAATTTCCAGCCAGCTGCTCTCTGTGGGGCTGGTGGCTGTCACCTCTGCCAGGACTCAAGGGCCACCGTGTGAACTCCCATCCCTCTCCTTCAGCCCCAGAGAGTGCAGGAGCTGCAGCACAGCATTCCTGAAGTGCGGGAAAATCTTCCCAGTGCCCTGTGTCTCGGGTCGAGGATGCTCCAGCCATGCGGCCAGCCCCAGCGCTGCCCCCAGCGCCTGGAGCGGCAGGATGGGGCCCGGGAGAGCTGTGCTCTCCTCACTGGAGGTATCACAGCCCCTTATCTGAGACGGGTCCCATGCCCCGAGCCACAGGGAGCAGAGGCAGCCCTTCAGCAGTAAACTAAACAGAGAGGTCATCATCCCTGGTTAATATTTGCTGCTTCTGCTGGGGACTGTATACTTTTTTGTAGATCATTTACATCCAGCGAGCAGGCTGGTAATTAAATCCTGGTTGTTTGTTTGGAGTTTCTCCCTCTCGGGTCACGATGTCGACGTTTTCACTAGAGAAGATGTGTCCCCGAGGGAAATATCAATTGCCACAGAGAAATTCCCTATAAAAATACGCTGAAAGAATCCTCCTTTGAAAAATAAAATATAGTGACACCCTTGTGCCTTAAATTTACCCTTGCCAGTGCCTCCTGCTGTCTTCCCTGTTTCTTCTTGCATCCTCAGTCCCTCGTTAAGACTTCTGCCCTTCTGGATGGAGGCAGGCTGGAGTCCCTCCATGGCTGTTGCCCAGTCCCTCTGCATTTTGGCTGGTGCTGTGGCTAAGGGGTGTCCCAAGCTGTGGGGCCCCTCTCTGATTTCTCCCCTTGGGGGCAGGATCTGGGATGCCCTGGATGGCAGGAAAAAAAGGCTGCCCCAGGGCATGGGCTGCTGGGGATGTCGGGGAGCATGGATGCTCCGGAGGTGCCTCCTGCAGCCAGGGGGTTAACGAAATGCCAGAAACACCGAGGGGGATTTGGCCAGGCAGTTTGGTGTCTGCTGCAGGAGAGGAGCAGGCAGTCGGCAATACGGAAACACAGCCGCCACCCGCCCCCCCTCTCCAGCCCTCCAGGAATGCACTAATTGGACTGATGAAGGCCAAACATACCACTTGTAATATATATAAATGGCTCATTAGGCAGAGAAATCGCAGTGCTGGGCTGAAGACACTGGGAACATGACATGGGGAGGAGACGCTCAGAGCCAGGGCAGGGCATGAAGCGGCCCCCGCCGAGCGGCCCCGCAGAGTGTGGCAAGAAGGCAACACCCAGAGCAACGGGGCTTCTTTTTCACAATGCTGCTGCTACTGACTGTTGGGAACAAAGCAGGGACAGCCCCTGCAAAAGCCTCCATCTAAGGCTCGTGGAGATCCTCTCCCCAAGATACATCAAGGGTCCTTTCTGATGCAAACATGAAATTTTCCTGAATTTCCACACGTGGCAGCCCTGCCGTGGGGGACAAAGGAGGATGGCTGGTTTTCTGTCCTGTGGATTTGGCTTGGTGTCCAGAGACTGTCCTGTCCTGCATGGCAGCTGCACCCACATGCCCTATTTCTGGGCAAGGCTTGTTCCCTGGAGGCGCTGGGGGTGAAAAGAGACCCAGGCAGGATGCTGGGATCCTGCAAGAGCTGCTGACTTGCTTCCATGCCTGGTCCTCCTCCTTCCCCTGCTTTGGGGGTAACTGGTCCCCAGTGGCACAGGGAAATGGCCAGTGCCACCAGACACCTCTGCACAGAGCTATCGAGATGGGAGAGACAAGCAGCAAAGCCCTGGGCTCCCCCTTCCTCCCAGCTGCCTCCTGGGGTTCAGTGATCCTTTTGGGATCCCACACTCCCAGGGAATGAATGACCCCCTGGCTGGGGCTGGCTGACAGGACCAAAAGAGGATGCTCTCCTCCTGAACCCCAGTTCATGACAAACCTTGATTTGTGCTTTTTCTCCCTCGTTTGAGCAGAGGAAGGCGTACATGGGTCCTGTGCACCCTTCTTGCAGCCCCAGGCTGGGCATGCACTGCCCTGAATGAAAAACCAAGCTTGTTGCCTGGTCCTTCCTGTCCCCCACCAGTGCCTCATCAATCACTGATGGGGTGTCACCCCATCTTCATTGCAACCAAGGAGCTGGCTGTAGCTGGCTGCCAAGCTCTTGGGGGCGGATTTCATTCCAGGGCTTGACTGAGCGATGTGCAAATCCTCATAAACAGGTCCCCAGGCTCAGATCTCTCTAATAAGCTTGGGGATTTACTCATGAAAGCCCCTCAGAAGCCAGGATTTCGTTGCCCATCTCCCTGCCTCTGCCACAGTGCTCCTCAGTGACACTATTCAGGTCACTTAACCTGATTTCCTGGTCAGGGCTTTGGCTTTTTGGGGTGTCCTGGCCCAGTGATGGAGACCTGTGTGCCAAAGTGTTCATTGCTGGGTGACCCCAGAAACGGGGTCGAAACCACGGTGAGACCCTCTGCAAATAAGGAACCCCCAAATCAGTTCCCTGTGGACGGTGATGAACTGGGCAGAGCCTGCTGAGCACGGCAGAGGACAGGAGCTGGAAGCCCAGGGTGGATGGCTACTCCATCCCTGTCCCCATGCACCTGGCAGGTGGCTGACAGCAGCCGTCCAAAACCTGAGGAGAGGCTGTATCCAGTGTGCTGAAGCCCAGAGTCTGGCTGCCCAGCATGTGACTGGTGTTTTCTACCTGCATGGGGGACTGCTCCAGGTGAGAATTTTGGGGATGCCTGTTCCTCCCATTCCTCCTGGCTCACTTCCTTACTGAAGAGCCACCCCCTTCTCTGCCATCCCCATTTGCACAAACAAGCCTCCCACGCTGTAAGCATTTCTTTAGGAGCCACGTTCTTTTTATATATATACACACACGCGCACGCGTGTGTGTGCATATATAAAAATAAACAGCTATTGTTTTAATTAGCCATTGTTTCAGAACTCTGGAAACTGTTCCCTTCTGCAGACCACCCCGAAGGCAGAGGTCTGTGCCGGTTTACAGCTCGGATCACCCTGAGCTTGCCACTTGGGATGAGTTTCTACACTGCTTAAGAGCTCGGGTGTGTGGGCAGCCAAGGAGTGAAGGAAACAAAGGCCAGGGCACAGGGCCTTTTTGCCCCTGTCCTGAGTTGAGTCCCCACCTGCTCAGCCCCTTTTTAACCTCCTTCTTATGGAAGTCAAGATGATGAAGACCCTGAACAAACAAGAAGGTGTTTCTTCACACACACAGAGGCATATAATCATATATTTAACCTGTGCAACTCTCTGGCATATGGTTCTGCAGAGATTAAAGTTACCCATGAGCTCAGAAAGCAATGGTACAAGTTCATAGGTGGGGAATCCATTGAGCATCATGGAACACAGAGATCTGCCTGTGCTTCTGAGCTTCCTCACTGGGACCAGCAGAATATTACAGAGAAGCACCTGTATGTGCCAGGTCTGTAGTTATATTCTATAGCCATGCACTGTGGCCTCTGTCAAAGAATGGGCTGATGCTGTTTCTACACCTTGTACTGGTGCAGACAGAGCTGGACACACAAACCCAAGGAGGAAACCAGCCACCGAGTCATTCACTGCTCTCCTTAATGTTTTCTAAGCCAGTGGTTTAGCAGTATTGAGCTTGCACCCTTACCCAGCAGAGTAACCTCTGGATCCCCTGTAATCCATCCATTTTCATTGCTTTTCAAATGCAATTCTGCGGTGGAGGCTCCGCAAGCTGAGCTACAGCCCCGAGCAAATTTATACAGCTGAGATCTAAATCCCTGTGAAAAATACCACCTTCTTATGGAAATCCAGCGGCAGGGAGAGATGTGGTGCCAAGTTGGCACCATGGCCAAATAACAGGGAGCCTTATGAAAAAGGAAAAAAAGAGCAGGGGGTGAAGGGTGGGAGGAGGGGTAAAGCTTGGAATGGGGAAAGTTTCCAAGAAATCTGTTCCTTGAGCTTATTGGGGTTTTAAAGCAATATATCTCTATATATGTCCCTGGCCCTTGTGCTTGGAGAAGATCCAGGAGAAGCAGAAAGAACTAATGAAACCTCAATGAGAGCTGTTAGTAGCAGAGTGAGTGCCAGCACAAAGGGGAAATTAAAGCAGGGAGCAACAGGTCCTGGAGGAAAAAACACACAAATGTTTGCTTTGTTTTCTTAGGGCAAGAATAAAACAATAATTTCAATTATCTGGCAACTAACATCAGGGCCAAGTTCTGTGGTTCCAGACCTGGGAGCAAGCTCCACCTGCCTTTGTGTGGAGGGGGAGGGTGGAGCTTGTTCTGGGTGATGGTGTAAGGTATGTTCAGCCAGGCAACCCTAGAAAGCATCTGCTTGCTACTGCCGGTCTGCCAGAAGCACCACACTTGACCATTTTCAAAGATGTGGAGAGCTCCCCTTGTCCCGGCTGTGAAGGAGAGCCCTGCTTGGAGAAACCTGTGGTGCAAAGAGAAGGTTGGTCTGTGGCACTGCAGTGTGTGGCCATTACAGTTTCTGGTGGGTTACTGCCCAGCAGTGAAGCAGACTGAAATATTTGGAGGTTTTGGCCATGACAGCTCCCTGGAAACCTCCATAGCAGCCTCAAGCTCAGGTCTAACCTTTCCCTTTTGCTTCCCATGGGGCTGGGCAGGGTGTCCCAAGAGCCTACAAGGCATGGCCAGGGATCCAGGCTGGCTGCAAGAGACACCCACAGCCGTGGCCTGACAAAGCGTGCCCAGCTCAGGGGCCATCCTTGCTGGCATCAGAGTGGCACAGGCTGGTGTTTAGCCACAGGTGTTTTATCAGCCCATAGGTGTGAAAATCCCACTGAGTGCAGTAAGAATTAGGTGCCCAAATACTTTCAGAAATCAGTTCCTCCGTGTGTAAGCTCTGACTCTGGTGTCCCACTCACTGTTAGTCCAATGGATGCTGCCAGCTTACCTGTGTTCTCCCGGTGGTCCACTGGACTGACAACTCTTGAGCCCAATAAAATGGGGAAAACTGTCTTGTTCCCAGCTTTTCCAGCACTACCCTTTTTCAGCTGGCCAAGCAGCTCTGCTGTGTACCCCACCATCTGCCCTGAGGTCTCACAGCTCACCTTCACATAGTCGTATTCACAGAGGTAGGATGACTCCAAGTCAAAATGCATGAAGTACAGCTTGATTTTAAATCCGTCAGGCACGGAGATGTTCCATGTCATTTCTGAGTCACTGGGATAGGAGTCAGGGAAGTTGGGAGACTGGATCTCCCCGAACATGTCTGTCAGCTCCACAGCATCTGCCACGCAGAGCAGCAAGGCACAGAAGGGCCAGGCCAGGGGGTACCTGGAACACACATGTGAGGAGATGGAGTGAAACTCTGGCAGTGACAACACCTGAGGAAGGCTCATCTCTTTTCCCAAGTGGATCGTGCAAGAGGAAGTGCAGCACCATGGCACCATGAGCAACCCCTAGGAGATGGAGGTGGGAGCTGCATGTGGCTCCCATGAGGGGGAAGCCCCTTTGAAAGGTGGGTGCCACAGGTGCCACATGTGATGCAAAGGCACGTCCACAGCTCCCAGCCAGCTAGAAATGCCATCAGGAGCTTAGTGTTACTCACGTTTCTGGAAGCAGCAGCCATTGGCAACACATCCATTAACTAATGGAGCTCTGGTGGGCAAATCTTCATTTAATGGAAGAATAAACATAAGGATGCTTAATAAAATAATGATGCTTTCTAAATTGGTTTAATGAAAGCATCATGGCAATAACTGCTAAGTATCATTATTATTATTATTATTACTGCTTAGCCTCATCCTGCCAAATTGGGATCATTTGCTCTCAATAAACAGCACACATCTTCGCAGCTGGGCGAGGATGGAACCAGGCCCCAGCTGTGCAACCCTGCATGTAACATTCTACCTTCCTTCTTTTTCCCTTTCTTTTCTCATTTCTCTTCTCTTCTCTTCTCTTCTCTTCTCTTCTCTTCTCTTCTCTTCTCTTCTCTTCTTTTTCTCCCAAAATGGAGAAGCATGCAGAGGCTGAGATCCATAGAGGTGTTTTGTCATCAACCCCATGTTTTAAAAAATCTCAGCCTGAAAGGTTTGTCCCAACTTGTTACCAACTTGTTTATCCCAGAGGAGGGCAGAGAGAACAGGTAAATCTGTGGTGGTCCAGCTGACTTCACACCAGCCTCGAGCTTCATTTGACATGAAAGGGAGCATAAACTGAGTATTTCTCTGTGCAAGGAGAGAACACCACCCATGCTGGAGGTGTGAACACAAAAGCCTGTGCTATTGCATAGGACCCAGAAAGAGGAGCAGACTCAGGCTCTTTACACATAGTGGAGCATACAAAGGAGAAGAAACATGCAGCAAATAAGAGCCATTAGAGATGAAAATTTCTAAAACAGGCACTAAGGCCTGGCAAAGGCTTGTAGGTGTGTACAACAGACCTTGGAACTACTCACACGTACACGTACACCTGGTTTCAAAATCAGGGCTTGATTTAGGTATGCTGGTGAGGAAATTGAAGCTGCATTAGTGAATTATTTTTAACCTGTCTGTGTTCTTTCAAAACCAGGGCAGTAAATTTCTGGGGTTCATTTGTGTGGCGCCATCACTTTTCTCAGCTCTTTGTTACAAAGAAAAGTAAATGGGAACTGAGAAATTTGGATTGATTTTTTTTTTCAAGCAGAGTGAGGTTGAACATGCCCTTTTCTGACAGCTTTTCTGAAACCACAAAAATGTGTGAAGGGAAAAACTGTTACTCCTCTGCTCATAGTTACATGCATGGGGCTGGATGCTGAGCGGGTGTAAATGGGCATCACCTCCTCCTTTTCAACAGGCTGTTTTCTTGTGCGGCTCTGCTTTACCCTAAGCAGGGGAGGCAAAACAGCGTCAAACTTCTTCCCCATGACAGGAAAGTCTTAACCTCATGTGAAAGTAATAAATGACCGTGGTGTGCACGGAAACCTGAAGCCCGTGCAGCAGGTCCCTTCTCGCTCGCACCTTTTCCCCTCGGCCGTGGCAGAGCCGTGCCCACGCCAGGACGTCCTTTTGGCTTTGCCGGGATGCCGGCGTGCAAGCTGGGCTGCGGCACGAAGCCGGGGCATGAACAATGCCTTGTTCGCTCACGGATAGGGGAACTGGAACCGCGGTCATCATCGAGAAATCTTCCTCAGCAGGACGGCCCCCCCTGCCCGGCCGTGCCCTGAGACCACGGGGTGCGGCAGCCCGGGGTCAGCCCGTCGCGGAGGTACTCACCTCATTTTGCTGCTGGGAGAGTTTCCCGGCGGGTTTGGTGCGGAGGATTGATGGCTCGCTCGCGGGGGACGGCTTTGCCTCTTTCCCAACGCTCCGCTGTCCGCCTTATCTCTGTCCGGAGATTTGCGAGCGTGTGTGCGCCTATGTGTGTGTGCGTCTGGAGCTGCCTGGCATTTTCCATGCAGGTCACGCCTTCCCGTGCCTGCAGCCGTTCCCCACATCCAGGCAGGCAGCAGGCAGGCAGGCAGACCTGCCCGCATCCGAGCCCTCCTCCCCGCCCGCCTCTCCCTCCTCTCCGCCGCGGGGCTGCCCGGCGCTCCAGCATTCAGCGGAGTTTTTGTCTTCCCTAATCTCCAGAGTTCTGTGTGTGTGTGTGTGTGTGTGCCCATGCACATTGTGTTTTCTCTCTCTCTTTTTTTTCCCCTCGCAGCCTGCTTTGCCAGATGGCAAAAATTTGCCTCTCAATAGGGTCTGAGGCTCCAGCAAAAACAGAAGGCAAGAATGTGTGAAAAAAAACCTGTGCGGGGATAAATAGCTTTAGTGGTGGTGCTGCCGCTGGGATCGGCGCTCGGGAATTGCTTTCAGCATCTCTGCTTTGTGCCGAGCAGCGTTTGGGATGGGGATCTGGCTTCCAAGAAACTTTGGAGTTGTGACAGTCCGAATAAAATCAAGCCCTAATTTGCATCCTCCTCTAGAACTGGGGAATTGCCGGAATCAGTATTTTGTCCCAGGGCAAAAGAGCAGCTTTAGATGTGGACTCTGCTCAGGAGTGAGAACTTTAAACACTAAAGTTCCAGGTTTTGAGCCTGACTCCCTCCTGTTCAGGAAATAGGTAAAAACATGAACACTCCCCGCCAAGCCACGGGAGATTGATCTCCCCTCCTTGTGCCAGGCACAAACCATCCCAAACTCCCCTGTCTGCATAGCTAAGCGGGAAGACGATCTATCAGGGCTGCAAATAAAGGAATAGCACGTAGGACGTCAAAGGATGCAAGCGACTCCCTCATTCAGAAATCTCCTTGGACACATGAGGAGCAAAACTTTAATAGCTGTTTACCAACTTCAGCTTGAGCTGGTTAATGTAAACCCCACAGACATCCACTGGCAGGCACGGATACACATGCGGCATGTTAAAAGGCACACAAAAACAAGAGCCGGGAAGAGGCAGGGAAACAGGGATGTGCTGGCACCACTCCTGGAGCAGCAGCTCCCAGCCCTCCCGGACTCCACAGCTCGCTGATGTCAGGCTGTGGCGCTGCCGTTAAAGGGGCGATGGTACCTCCAGCCTCTGCGCGGGCTTTGCCCCTCCAGCAGTCCTGGAGCAGCTGGGAGGGAAAGGGATAGAGTGAAACAAAGGTAGAATTTTCTTTTTCCGTTTCTTGTCTTTGTGTTTTGGGGGGTTATGGTTCCTTGGATTCCCGTGCAGAAGCTGCTTCTCTTGTTCCCATGAGTCCCTACTTCTGTACTGAAAAAAAAATGGTACCTAAGAGACACAGTGAAATAAAATAGAAAAATACGGGTGGAAAAGCACCAGAAAAACAGGAGAAAGGCCCTGAGTAAAGGGAAGATCTCGGTCTGCCATAATTTGTAGCTCTATTTAGGAAGTTTTAACAGCTTATCACTAAACAGACATGAGCTCTCACTCATGCCAACACACCCAGGCAAGCTGATCAAACTAATTAATATGTAAGCAATGTGTCAAATGCAAGGATTTATTTTTGCAGGCAAGTGTGGTCTTGTCTGAGCCCTGAATACACTGTGATCTATTTTTTCCCTGCCTGTTCTGCAGGGTGGGTCCTTCATGCATTCGTTTTTCCATCACGGCAGCCTTCTATAGCTTTTTGGAATGGCTTCTCTAATTCAGGGGCACTATTAATTCTGAAGTGAGATTTTCTTTGCCTGCTGGTGCTTCTTTCAAGACAGATCACCTCAGGCCAAAGTCAGTGTTTACACTTCAAGGCTGGGAAATGTAAGATGGTAACAGAAGCTCTGCAAGTTTTTGGACCATGTTGGTGGATGCAGCATGGGCTTAGAGTACCCATGCTGACCGTGTAGGCTCTGGAAGGCAGGAGAGGATGCCCAAGAGGCAGGACACTGCAGATCCCATCAGCAGCCCTCTGAGCTGATTTCCCTGCCAGACTGCTGAATCCTAGGGGTTTTCCTTGACCTAGTGCTTGTCCCCCATCCCACAACCCCCTTGGTGTGCAGAATCATATCTCCTTGAAAGCTCAAGGTGACCAGCTCAGGACTGAGTTTTTTCCTGGCCAAATCTTACCTTGGGACATTGGGGGCCCGTAAAGAAACTTGAGAGGCAGTGGCTGCATGGCCACAACTTCAATTCTGCTGAACCCAAGTGCCTAAAATTATCTGCAGCCTCCTGCATCCCCACTGCGTGCTGCCCCAAACTCCAGCTGCAACACCTGCATTGCTGAGTCCTCTGGTAAGGGACTCAGGTCTCCAAATCAGTCCTGTTGGAGCCCTAGTGATCTGGCCTGGCTAATTGCACTGCCTCCCTGAGTTACAGCAGATCAGCCCTGATTGCCCTCTGTGGCAATACAGATCCTGTGCTGCAGAGTCTGCTGGTGGGGAGGCAGATGAGGATCTGCTCTGGCTGCAATGCCTTCTCCAGTGTTATTCCCATCTGTTAGAGAAGAAGGTTCATCATAGCCAGGCCTGGCCACTCACATGACTTCGTGAAGTGTCTGTGAAGAGTAAAGGCAGAAAAGGTCACCAGAGGAGGATCTGGTGCTGTCCAGGCAGGATGCCAGGCAAGGGTCACCTTGTCTCATGTGCGCTGTTACCTGCTCTTTACCTGAACATCCAGCTGGCTCTCAGCTACCAGTGATGCCAGGGGTGTGGACCCTTGTCCCACCTTCCTGGGGCACTTGCAAAAATATTATCTGAGGTCTCACCATGCAGTGACTGGAGTGGGCATGCTGAGATTTTAGGAAGGAGTGTTTTCTTCCCCAGGTGCTGGTGGAACAGTGGAGTTGGACTGTGACAGATCAGCAAACAGGCTTGGACCTGCTTTCTCACCGATGTCTCCCATATTTGGAGAGGCCTGGATTTACTTCTGCATGTCCGTGATGCTCATCAAGGGCTGAGATCAGCAGTGTTGTCTGAATCATTTCTTTAATGCTGGGGGCAAATTCACCTCCGTGAAATAATACCCCAACACTGAGTGGAGTTAGGGATAAAACATGTGAGGGATAAGTGTAGACCCCCAGGAATAAGACATGTGGGGTGAATCTGTGACTGGTGTAAATGGTCATACACTGAAAGCCAACAGCCTGCAAATGCTTGTGACCCTGCTGCCCTCTGGGTCGGGCCAGCACAGCCCACACCACAGCCTCTCTCAGGCCCTGTGCTGGGCACACTGCGATGTGTGCACTGCTCCTTGTCGGGATGCATGTGACAGGGTCAAATGTGCTGGCAGGTCCTGCTCCGGGTCTGAGCTGTGGCCTCTCCTCTTCTCTCCTCCACCCGGGGTGCTGGAGAAGACCTCATTCTCCCGGAGACCTGAGCTCTGCTCCTGGCATTTCTCCTCCATCTCTGATGGGTTCCTGGAGCCCCCTCGTGGCTCCTACCACTGACGAGGTCCCACCGAAGCCACCCTTGGGGAGCTGCTGGGGGACCCACAGCATCCCTGCCGCAGGTTCTGTGCAGCTCCAGTGCTGGGGAGGCAGCTGGAGTCACCTTGGGGATGTCACGGGTGGGACAGGGAGTGGAGGTGACAACAGAGACACTCAGGAGTCTGAGCAGGGCAGACTGTCCCATTGCAAAGCCATCTCCCTGCTTTGTGAGCCTGGGAGGAGTTGGGCCCTTCAGTGGCTTCGCAGTCCCTGCCCTCGGAGCCTGCTGCGCGGTGTGACAGCCCCGGGGGAGGTGGCCACAGCCCAGATCCGGCGCGGAGGAAGGGCAGGATGTAAGGGCATGGGAAAGGGGGCATATAAGACAGAGGGGAAAAGAAGGAAGGTGGAGGTCGGGGGAGGAGGCCACGTAAAGGTGGGAAAAGGGGGCTGTGGGGTGATGGCAAAGGGTGTCTCTGTGGAGAAGAGGGGAGAGCGGCTGGGAAGCGGCGTGCGGAGGCGGTGGGCAGGGCGAGGTTCGCTGCCGGGGAGCTGGGGACGCCCGTGTGTCCCGCGGGGTCCCGAGAGCCACTAGATGGCACTTGAACCTCTGCGCGGGGCGGTCGCGGGGCAGCGGCGCGCAGCGACGCGGCGGTCCCGGGGATGCGCGGGGCTCCGGGGGCTCTCAGAATGCTCCTGGCAGCAGCTCCCGCGGGTGGTTCTGCCCTGGGGGATGGATGGGGAGAAAACGTAGAGGTGAGATGGCTTTTGGGACGGGTACTTCCCTCCTGTCCCTGGGCTGTGCTGGCCCTCCTCTGGCGCTACCTTGCAGAGAGGCTCATGCCACAGCCCTTTGCAGAGGTGACCTGCTGAGGTATCACACAGCATCCGCTGGAAGGTACCTCAAAGAAATCTAGTGCACTCTCAGCACAGCCCAGTGGTTATTCAATAAATTGATGCTTTGTTTGGCTGTGAGAGAAAATCAGATCCATAATGCTGTGGATGGAAATATTGAGCCCTTTTCCCCATTTTCACTCTCGTCCTCTGCCTCTACGTGCCCGCCGTGAGGTCATGGGAGGCACCCTGACTGTCACAGCACGTTCACAACTGGCACGAGATGATCAGGATTGTTTCAGCAACCTTCCATTCCCCTCTCTGCTGAAACTGAGGGATGCTTGGGTGACCCCAAAAGGGTGCACAGAGGAAAAAAATGCATATAACACTGAAATAAAACCAGAGAAATCAGGGTGTGTCATATATTGGCCAAGTCATACATATCTCTTCTCCTCTGGATCCCAGCCCCTGCATCACTGGCTCCTGACAGCTGCCAGAGCTGTGACTTTTTGCTGCTGTGTGTGCTGGCCTGACTTTGACGGGTATTTTGTCATTGCTTCCCTTTGTATTCCACTGGAAGGGAAGCCCATGAGTGCTTTTGAGAGTGTGAGAGCTGAGGTGCTGAGGCATCATCCACCTGACGGGGTACAGGCTTGGCTGCAAAAAATGACAGGGAAAATCTGGGGTAGGGACAGGCATTGAAACCTGGTCCTGCCTCATAGCCTGATGCCCCACACCCTCCCCAGTCCAGGGGAGCACTTGGCATAACAAGGGCTCTGTTTTCTATCTCCAAGTGCCCAGACTCAGCATCCTTTGATTCTCCAAGCACTTTTCTTGGTGACAAGTGAGTCACTGGGGAGCTCTGGACCCTATAAGGGTCACACCACTACTGATCCCTCTCTGTGCAAACCAGAGTCCTCTTAAGAGGCAGCGCAGAGTTGTAACGCTTTCAGACAAGCCCAAATCACTGTGATTTCCCCCTGACAGAGCAGCTGTGAAATTGCAGCGGGACAGAGTGTGGTGTGACTGAAGTGATTATGTGGGTGGCAGGGGATGATAGCAAATCCATGGCGCTGGAGGGAGCTGAGCTGTGCTCCTGAGCACAGATAATATGAGCTGGCTGAACTCAGTCAATAGTTTGTTTGCAGGACCTTGCTTCACTGGGGAAAAAAAAAGGCACAGAAAAATCTCAGAGCATTGTTTCCTTCTCTTTTTTCCATTTCCAAAAGCTTGACCTCGCTGAGGCTGGTGGGTACTGGACCATGATGCCATTGCTGGTCCTGATAGCACCAGCCCCTGCTCACATGCCTAGGGGTCACTGCAATTCCCTGCAGCTCCTAGCTCCCAGCATTCAGGTCTGCAGCCCCTGCTCCAGGTTTGTCACTCTCTACCCTAAATGCAGCCTCTTTCTCCTCTTGGAAGGCCTGAAAATCAATGTCCTGGGGAACCCAAAACTTCCTGCTACAGCGTGTCCATTTTTTCTTAGGACCAGTAGACCTTCCAAGGCTCCCCCAGGGGGAAGCCCTCTCTCCTGCGTGGTTGTAGTTACTTCTAGACATGGTGGTAGAGAGGATGGGATGGATGTGGAAGCCTGCAGGTCTTTGTTAGCTGCAGCAATGAACAATCCCACCCCTGAGAGTGTTGTGTTGGGTCCACCTGCTCACTGGGATCTAGGTTATGGTGGCACCAGGTAGGATGGTGATCGGGGAGCAATTTGTCATGAATGGTGGCTCCTGGTGGTGCCATTTGGTCCTCGGTGGAGCTGGGGTAGGCTGGCAATTTGCTGTGTGTCACCGGTGCCATGTGTGCCATGACCAATGCAAATTTATGCTTCAGGCCCTGTCTGTGCCTCTGGTTGGAAGCATTTTTAAGGCTGGTGATGTCGTCCTCACAATGTTGGCTATCTTAAGCAACACAGCCTGGAAAGAAAATGACCCAAAGAAGGCCTGGTGTATGGAGAAATGTCACGGTGACATCCAGTGCTTCTGGACTTGGTGAGGCCAAAGCTGGTGGGAAAGCCCTGGTGCTGGGGCTGGTTCAGTGGCGAGGCAGCTTGTACAGACATCTGTGCCAAGTGACTCATTTCCTCCTGGCCACAAGGGGAAACTGCTGCTGCCAGCATGGCAACCCACATCTTTGCAGGGCCTTTCAGTCACTCCAGGGATCATCCCTCTTGCTTCCCATTTCCCATGGGGTGGGACATGGCAGCTGGGTTGCTGAAGAGCTGCTAAGGCTGGAAGGCAAGGCAGGGCTATGGGGATGTTGCAAGAAGAAGAAGAAGGTGTCTCAGACAAGTCCTTTGACACTGGTGCACACGGTGTTACTGCTGAGGAGACCCCCAGGCCCCCACAGCCACAGCTGGGTGTGTGCCTTGCACCTCTCACGAAGAGAGATGTCACCTCTCACGTGTGACATCCGTGGCAGAGGCCTGATGTCCCCTACCTCAGTTTCTCTTGGTGAGGATGACTGTCCAGGGCTGAGCCACTGGACACAATGACAATGCAAATGTCGAGGCCATCCACCACTAACTGGTAAATGTGCTTCCCAAACTGCTGCCTTTCATGTGGCCAGCTGAGGGCCAGCTGTCCCAGCCCTCCGAGCACCCCCACCCAAGGAAGGTTGGGATATTTAACCCTTCCACTGGCCATCCCTTGGAGCAGCAATATGAAGACTGGGAACTCGTGGCTATGCGCAGACAGGGGAGTAGAAGAGGACTCAGGGACTGAGGGATGCAGGAGAGGGCTGTGAGTTGTTTGCCTGCCTCTGTGCACTGCTCTGAACCAGTTCGGGAGCAGTCGTTCTCCGTGAGGGCTTTGTGAGTCTTCCTGTGGAGGATTATCGACAAGCAGCAGCTCTGCCCTCGTTACAGCCCGTTAATCACCCGCCGCGGGTCGCTGGGAGGTGTGCGGGATGGCAGGCAATGCATCACCTGCTCTGTAGGCTGGGGGGGAACACAGCTTGTAGATCACATAGCTGGAGACAGGGGTGACGGAGGGGAGGGGGGTGTTTCAACAACTCACCTGGATGTATGAGACCCGGCAATGGGCCGTTAGTTAACTTCAAAATCTGCTGTGGCTTGTGCTTTTATGGACGACCACATTTACAATATCATTCAACTCACATCTTGGTTCTTACTCATGTCCCAACCGACCCCTCCAAGACATAAAAATTCCGCTGACGATGAGCCATGGGTTTGGGAAAAGCATAAGGTTGTTAGTCCTGGGGGCAGCAGTGGGCAGAGAGGGATGGTACCCTGGGCTGAATTTGTGGAGAGCAATTTCTGCATTATTCATTCACGAGTGAGCCCTTTGGGGGTGTATTTGAGCACAAAAATTGATATTTAACATTTGCAGTATCACAAATCGATTGCACACAGGTGATTTCAGTTGCTGTCAGGACATGGCCACTTCTGGGGCAGAGTACAGGTACCCAGAGCATGTTACCAGGGCAGGGGGGAGGTGGGGGCTGACTGGGCAGGGAGAAATCGGAAGCCAGGGTCTGCCTGAGACACCATCAGTAGTGACCCAGACATGCTGCGCCCTTGCTTACAGACAGAAGAAATGTAAACATCAGTTTTACACCTCGGGAAAAGCTCTGCAGCCTCTGGGCATAGCTTGGGACTGTGCTTCCATCTCAGAGCAGGGTGCTGAGCATGGCTGGAAGTGGGGGGGGGTTAGTGGTGCTCGCTGGTCTGACACAGGCACCCTGGTTTTGCCTTCAGACCGGTTAGAAACTGCAGAAATAGCTACAGAGCAGCTGGGCATCGTGTTGTTACCCTGAACCTTGGGAAGACATTCTTTCCCCATGATTTCGTTGCTCTGCCTTCCTCCTCTGCTGTTCCCATCAGGCTTGGGCCACACAGGAGGGTGAGAAACTGCTCAGAAAGCGGAGGGATGCAGTTTGGGTGAGGTGTGGTGTGCCTGGTCCTTAGGAAAGCCTGGTGATATTGGTGGGGGCACCTGTGTCCTCCTGCAGGAGGAGGATGTAGGCTTGGCTTGCCAAGGAGGACTTCCTTGCAAGCCAGCTATGTCCAATTTCTCCTTAATGGTACCTTAGTACCTGTGGGGGTTGAGCTGGGACTCACCAACCTTTGTTCAGCTCTTGGTCTGGACTCCCTGGGGAGAGCCAGTCTCTGATGGCTGGAGGCCAGAGGGTACAGAGTGCAGGGGATAAGCTGTGTCTACAGCTAGCGTAGGTGGGTGAAGATTCTGTGTGTTACCATGCTATGAACAGTAATGAAGATACCAAACCCACACAGACAGGCCACTAATGGGACTCCAGCAGCCTTAACAAGAGACTGAGGAACCATCCAGCTGCCTGCAGCAGGTGCTGGTGGTGAGACGTGCTTCGTGTCTCATCACTATGGGGGGAGTGCTGAAAAGAGAAACAAAAGGTGTGAGCAGGGATGGAGAAGGAGAAGCTGGATGGAAAACGTGACTTTAGATCCACTTCCAAGCGAGGAAAATTTTTAATGCATTAGAGAACTGCAAGGGGAGGGGGTTTTGCCCACTCACCAGGGTTTGGATCACCCCACAGCAGCACTGGAGCTGCTGGTGTAGTCAATAAGAGCATCCAGTTTGGACTGTGCATCTGTGGAGTGACTCCAGCAGACACTTGTGCACCAGGGCTGTGAGCAAAGCGGAGCTGAATCCCAGCTCCTGGGCCACTTAGTGCTGGAATTGTCAGCCTGGGAATGTCCTGTACCTTCCTCTGAAGCAACTAACTTTGGGGACAGGGTGATGAAGGGCACAGCATGGGGTGGCTGTCACTTCCAGCCTGTCCTGTCTGCTTTATGCCAAGATCATAAATGTTTTGTGGTTTTTTTGTTTGGTTGGTTTTTGGAGTCTTTTTTTCACCCCCTGGCTGCATAATTTCATCCATAAAATGCTGAAGTGTCAGCTGGGATCAAGTCCTGCCTTTCATTTTCTGTTTCTGCTTAAATTAATATTGATGTAGTGTTTATCTTTATTTAATATTCATGATGATAAAAGACTTGGAGCCATTCACTTTTAATTACATCCTTCTCATAGAAACAGTCTAGTGCAATTAGAGGGCTTCCAGTGCATGAAAGAAAAACAAACAAAGTTCTTGCCTCCACTTTCAGAAGTGCCAAATAAGGTTCCCAGGGCATCCCCTTTCCCTCTGCTATGGTGGCCTGTGAGCAGCAGCTTCTGTGTAGGACTCCTCTGGGCTGTGCTGTTAGGGAGTCCACAACTCTTGGTGACCATTTGCAGCCCTCTGATATGGGGCAGTGTCTGGGAGAGATGGGAAGGAGGCAAATGTGCATCTCGGTTGGATGAGGGTAGGTGGCTCTGAATGGAAGGAAAAGCACCTGGGCTTTCCCAGGTTGGGGGTTGTGATGTGGGAGTTCCATTTCTATCCTTGCAGCAGCCCCGCTGTGTGTGTGGGAACTGGAGCCCTTGTGCTCTCTCCCCTCCCTTCTGGCTGGACACGTGTCCTTGTGCAGCTCAGAGAGTCTGCCTCTTCTCCCCCAGCAGTAACAGCCACTTAAATCAAAGCTGGGAAAATGACCGTGGAGTGATGCCTTGATGGCAAGGCAATGGCCAGCTCTCCTCTGTAGCACTCAGACAGCATTGCTTCTCTCTCCCATCACATTACCCGTGAGCAAATTGTTACACTGAGCTGTGCAAATTGCCCGGGAGCTTCTGCTGGGAGCCTGAACCTTTTCTGAGACATAAAGCCAATCTGTCTGAGCGTGCCTAATGATCAGGCAAGGTCTGGCTATCAGCATCTCTTTTGGCAGCTGGGGCAGTGGTGGCTTCTGCTCTTGGTGTGGCTGGTGACAGGAGACAGCAAGCCTGAGGACTTCCTGTGGACTGAAGCAACTCTCCTGCTGTCTCAGAGCTGGGTTTTCACAAGTCTTTGAAAATGTGAGCCCTTAAGAGTTAGATGTCAGCACCCTATGTGGGAACAGCCCATGTTAGAGCTCTGTTTGGACACTGCTGTGCCAAACAACTTTCTGTGCTTGGGCTGCCTTTAGGTGAGCAATCAGAAATTGTTGGTCACATCCTGCTCACAACCAGCTGAGTGCTACCTGTGGCTTTCTCATGTTCAGTGGCTGTTTCCAGCAGCGATGTCCTTTGCCTGAGACAACACCTTAATGAGGAGCTCCTTCAAAGTCTCTGCTCTGCTGCGTCCAGGCAGGGCTGAGTGCAACAGGCCGATCATTTTCACCCTGTAAGATATACATCATTCCATTTTACATGGGGAATAATCATTGCAGAACTGACTCTTATTTTCATCCTTTCCCTGCTGCAATTACTATCCCCCTGCTGGTGCCTGTGCTGATGTCTGTGGATGATGAGTGAAAATTTAAACTGCCCTGGGTGATGGGACATAGACCTTGCTGAAAAATTTAAATGTCTTGTATCCAGAGAAGGCTGGCCCATAAATAAAGGATGAAGTCTCCACTGCAGGAGGGGGAGGGCTAGTGCAGCTCCCGATTTAACACCTTCCTGCCCACCTCAATCTGTGCTTGGAGCTGTGTTTCTTCTCCTTGCAGAAGTCTGGGAACTTGTAGGAGCCCCAGGGTGTCAGGGGCTGGAGACCCAGGAGGCCTGGCTGAGTCACTGTGTGTCAGAAGGAAGCCTTGGAGTTTGGAGTAAATTGAAAGCAGCCATCCTGAGCTTAAGTGGGAATGTTGATCCATTTAGCCTAAGAGCTAAAGCTGCTGGTACCTGTGGAGCAGAGAGGCTTAGCTAGAGCAGAAGTAATAGGCCAGTTTTCTTCACTGAAAAACGAGGAATACAAGTAATTAATCTCCTTGCGACATGGAGGGGATGCTGGGGGAGAGTGATTATAACATGCTATGAGCACCAGCATGAATAACCCACTATCCCTTAAAAGGTCAGTGAATTTTAGTTTTACAGCAGAGAACTGTTTCTATTCCCACATCTCTTCAGAGGTGTGTTACACTCATAATTTGCAGATCAGCCCAGACAGTCACAGATGAAATGACAGTTTGGTGAAAAATCTCTCCCAGTAGTAAGTTGCTATTTCTGTGCGTTACTGACTGTGCTGCTGAGTTCACTGCAAAGAACAGGAGTTGGAGACCTATGGCATCATCAGGTCTGGCTCCCTTCTGTCACATGCACATCACACAGACTTCAGGGATCCCTCCCACATCTTCTGCTGCTGGCAAGGGCTCATCCAGCACACAAACATAAGGGTCAGTCTCCCCTGGGACATCTGTCCTCAGTCCGCGCTGATTTAAGCAGTTGCATGGAGGAGGAAATTGTGTGGGATGGACCAGGGTTTCAGGAGGAGGCAGTGACCCTTCTCACCTCCCAGGTGGTAATTTGCTCTGAGTGTGAAATCTCTCATTTCCAGCTTCATGTCCCAGGAGTGAGATAAGGGGCTTGGCCTCCTGTCTGTCACCCCAGCACCAGGACCTTTAGCCAACTGATAGTCTCAAAGATGTTAAATTCCTCTTCAGCTCAGTGAAAGGTGGAAGAGAAATACCCAAACTGTTGTCTCCAAGGGGTGAACTCAACAGCATCAGACGTGTGAGAATCCACTTGGGAAAGTCCCTGAAAAGCCAGCTTCATATCTCTGCTGTCTGTGGAAGACTGGGTGTGTGATCGAGTGGGATGCAGATGCAGACAAGTTAAAAGCTGTGCTTAGATGGCTCTGTGGCACCTTCTGCCATTGGCCCTCCGGGGTGGGAAGAGGGAATAAGACAGGCAGGATGGAATATTTGCTTCCATTAGCATGGGTAATTACTTTGTCATTCCCTTTTCAGAGCTGAGTGCAGTGAGCTGTGCAGAGCAGATGGAAATTGCACTGGCACAATTTGGGGGCGATGTAGAATTTAGTTAAACAGCCAGGACATCATTCACTGGTGTCCCGTGGAGGTGAGTGCCTCCTCTGTAGTGGGTGTGCTAAAAAAACATCTTATTGGGTGGTATGGGATCACAGGGATAGGGGGAAGCTCATTCCTGGGGCTTGCTGCTTAGGGAGGTCTGTGTGGGTTCTTTCAATTAACGCACTATACTTAATTAGCAAGATCTCCCTGTGGAGGCTGACAGATAACAAACTTGAGGGTTGGTCCTTATTAACTCTGGGTTAGGATATTGGATGGGGAAGTGCAGGTTGCTCTGGAATTTGCTGTCTGAATCCTGGAGAAACTCTGCTCCCATCTCCTGAGTGTCCCTGTCTCCAAGGCAGGCAGCGTCACACAGTCCCTGTCAGCACTGTATTTTCTGCTAGGTGTTTCTGTGAGGTGGCCCATGCACTTCCCAGGTCTGACCGGGCTCTGGATTTTGTGGGATCACCACATGGGCCACAGATTTTTTGTTTGCAGACCTTTTTTAGAGGGAAACTCCCCGAAATGGGGAGAGCGCAACCAGCAAAGCTCATGTTGGTGGCTTGGGGGCTCTGTAACAGCCTGGTGGAGGTGACCAGAGTTGCCTGTCTGTTCCATCTTCCTGCATTCCTGCTCTTTTTTGTGCTGGAGACTTTGGATGGAGGTTTTCTAAAGGCCAGAGCAGTGTATCCAGCTCTATTCCAGCTGTATTCTGCCTGCAGCAAGTAGTTTGTGAAAGCTGTTTTATCTTGCCTTCTACTGCCTGTTCCCATCTCTCTGGTGTGGCCCATCCTCCCCCAAGCACAGTGAGGAAGCCCTTTCATTTTGCAGCTGCATCGTGGAGAAACAAGGAACTCTGGGTTTGCATTAATTTTGAAGAAATAGATCTTTTGATTGTCAAGTCAATCCCAGATTATTTTGGGTGAATGCAGTTCGACAGACCATTATTTTGAAGGGACACGGATCATTTAACCAAGCCTAATTGCCTCTGTGTCACAATTAGTCACTTGGGCTGAGGAGGAATTGGTGTCACCATCATTCTGTATTTGGGAGCCAGTGACTAAATGTAATGATGGTGTTTGAATCAGAACTTCTGTGTACTTACATTCATTATAATGCAAAATTGGCCACATCTCCTAGTGGGACTGGGCAAGACTTTGTGTGAGAGGGTGGTGGCTGCTGCAAAGGTGAAAAGAAGTTCTGAGGATTTGGGAGAGGAGAATGAGGTTTTCAAGTGCCTCCTTGGCTGGAGACATGGAGGGCTGCTCCTGCAGTCTGGAGAGTGGTGCTCAGTGCCAGTTTTGGCTCTGAGATATGACTAACCTCCTGGCAAGGGTGATAGGCGCCTGTTTGCAGCACAAACCTAGTGGAGGGACGAAAATAGCCAAAGGTCTGGGGAAGGGAAAGGTTCCACAGTCCTCGGACTGCTCCATCACCTGATGCAGTCAGCTTGAAAAGCAAGTCAAGAGGCTTAAGACCAAGAGTGCAAGGCTGTTCCTCAGGATGAGGTGAAAGGCTCTATCCTCTTTAATTTCCAGTGGGTAAATGAGGCTCTGTGGTTGTGTCCTGGCAGTGGTCAGGGTTATACAGCAGGAGTAAGGGCTTGCAAGCCCCCACTGCCACCCCATAGCACACCAGGTTATACTGAGGTGTTTTATTTGCTATTCACATTTTAAATGTGTCAGGTAAAACTTGCTAGACTTAGAGGCTGTCAGTCGTCTCCTGGGTTGAGTTCAAAGGTGGGAAGGTTTTGGGAAGGAAAGGTGGGAGCCTAGTGGAAGGGCTGTGCTCCTTTGCTTCAGGTAGCACAGGCATGGGAATGCCATGCAGAACTGGAGGGTGGCAAGTGGTTTCTGGGAACTCACCCCGTCCCACAAAGCCCAAAGTTTCAAAAGTCTTTCAATTTTTCAGAGAACTGCAGACCGTCAGCTGAACATCACAAGCGAGCAAAGGAGCCAGGAAATGAACTTCTCCATGAAACAAAAATCAAACTGACTCATTTGTTTTGAAGGTTCTTTACCCCAGCAAAATGAAAGCCATAATCACACAGGGGAAATAGGAAGATAAATTGGGTGTTATTTCAAGTATTGCTTGCTCACATAATTTTATTGTGATGTTTGCAAGAATGGGCATTTGTTCCAAAGCTTTGGAATCTGGATTCAGACAGATTCTTGTTACTCTAGGCTTTTAGTAGAAAAAAAGGATGTTTTATGCCTCATAATCATAGAACACAGCTTGAAAATTGTGGCCTTAGATTGACTTCAGAAGCTCAGCAACCAGAAAGTGAGTAAGGAGAACTCAGAGGACACTGTCAGATTCAGGCCAGGAGGCCTTGCCTTTGAACACCCCTGCCACAGTGCAGTACAGATAATGAATGTGTCTCAGTGTCTGGGGACATGGAGGTGTTGGATGTGTGAGCTGGTTGTGACCAAACCAGCCTCCTGGGGAGCTCATTTGTCTGCAGCATCTCTGCAGCTTGAGCTTACTGGGAGCAGGGGAGCGGGGTGCGTGGGTTATTTGTCTCACTGAATGGGGGAAGGACTCGGCTCTGACGTCAGGCCAAGATGTTGTGGGAGCTGCCAGACCCTCTGACCACCAGATTTCTGATTTTATTATGCCCCAATGCTGCTGTCAGATGAACAGGGTGAGTTGGATTCTACTCCTGCTCCTCTTCTGAACAGCTTTGACAGCTGCTCTGATGGAAACAAAACTGCATTGGCCACTCTCCTTTTTTTTTGATCAAGACAAAAGTTTCTGTACTTTCAAACAGCCAAACACAGTCTTGGAAGGACAGTAAATTTTAGGGACAGATCAGGTAATCTGTGTGTGAGTTGGAAAGCAATGAAGCATCAGGGGAGATGTGGGTCTGACACAATCTTTCCATGCTCTTGAGAAACCAAATACCTCAACCCACTATGGCTTTAGGGGAAGGGAGTGAGAGGGAGACAGGATCAGTGTGGTGAGATTAAGGTGAGATTATGCCAGGCTCTCTCACATCTCCATCCCACTCCCAGTAGATGGATGCCCATCACAAGAGGACCCTGGTGTCACACACACCATTTCGTAGCCATCTGAGCCAAGTGAAGCCCTGAATGGCTGCTAATGTGCCTGGCAGAACTGTGTCCCCTCTTCATTATTAATGTTTAAATCCCTTTCAGAAGCACAGCCATTAATTTCGCCGTTGCCTTGGTGTTGAGGAGCCAGCACAGACAATGTTGAGTGTTCCTGGAGGCAAAAGTCTGTCTGAAAATTTCCCACTCCACACATCTGCTGTCCTCATCCACACTGTCCAGGAGGAGCTGGACTGAGGAGCTGGACCTGGGGACCGCGGTGCAGGTGCTGCTGTCCAGAGAAAGTCTGCTTCAATGAAGAAGGGACAAATGTCTCAGTGAATACAGGGGATGAAAGGTTCTATCTTGTCCCTGTCCTGCTTTTGTCTCCTCCCCTCTAACTTGTTCAGCACCGTTTTGGGCATTGTCCTGCCTTAACTTGCTTATGATGCACTTTCTGAGGTGGGTGGCTTTCACCTGTCACTCCAAAGTGTAACACCTTTGAAAGCAGAGATTATTTCAGAACAGAATAGTTTAAAAGTAGCAACAAGAAGGATCCGGGGTTTTAAGAAACAATCCCAGCAGTCATTGGGGAAATTCTAGCTATTCTTTTGACCAAACAAAAAGGAGAAACAGTCAAAACCAAGGTGATATTCCGCAGGAAGAAGCAAAAATTTGTCTGATATGTCAGGGCTCCCTGACTGGCTCTGGCCAAGTGATTAATTAATGAATTTGGATGGATTCACCGCCACAGCCAGCTCCAGCACTTGGACAGCTGCAAATCCAATAGCTACCCACAATCAGCTGCATGGCCAGATCTCTCCTGGGGATGAAGCTATTTCCAGGCATGCTACAAGTGCTGTGGACATGGGTGGCACATCCCTGAGGTCTGAGATGTGTCTCTTGGTACCTCTGGCTGCTTAGGCAGAGCAGGAGCCTATGGGGTCAGAGGTGTTTGGAGGAGCAGGACGCAGCACCTGAGAGGTGGCTGTGGCAGCGGGGAGGCAGGGATGTAAAAGAGGGAGGGGGAGTCCAAGGGCCCTTATTTCTGGGCTGTGGGGCAATCCAGCAGCACAGGCTGTGGCTTATTCAGGTGGATGCTGTGGGGAGCAAACATCCCTCCGCCCGGGCTGGGGACCGCATTTCCTGGCTCGCAGCCACTAGAGGCTGCCCTGCTCCAGCTCCTGAGCTTCCACTGCTTGGGATAACGGCGGCTTCGCTGCCTGTGCTGGAGGCACCAGGAGAAGAAGTTTTTTTCTTCTCCTTTCTTCTGGTGGCAGGTGTCGCAGCAAACCTGGGGCCTCAGGGATGTACTTTGTGTCCCGGCTCACAGGCAGAGGAACTGAGGTACGGGAAGCTGCATGGGGGACGCTATCACAGACAGAGCCCAGTGCCTGTCTCTGGCTGCTGCCTCGAAAGGGGGCAGGAGCACATCCTCTGTGTGTGTGTGTGTGTGTGGAATAACAGCAAAATCCGCAGACCGGCTGGGAGAGCTTGGGGGGACGCGATTCTGGGAACAGCTGGGCAGACCTGATGGCTGGGAACCGACCTGAAGCACCGGAGCTTCTCTGGGAGAGCTGTAGTGTCTCCAGCTGCACATGCACCCTCAATCCTGCACTCGCACACCCCTGCAGGGCCAGCAGCCCTTTGCTGAACCCCCGGTGCTGGGGGAAGGTGACTTCTTCTTAACTTCATTGTCGACACACTGCCTGCAATGTCCTATTCAACAAAAATCCTGCCTGTAGGGTCCAGGCATTTCTGCCCTGCATAGCAGCAGATGCAGAGATGTGGCTGTAGAAAGGTAAAACCTGAGCTGTGCTGAGTGGGTTGGAATTATCCCTGAGACAATCCTGCTGCCCTGAGAGAAAGCCAGTTCCAGGCAGGATGTGTGAGCTGATCCCATGGGGATGCTGGATGCCAGAACAGATTATCCTGATGGTCCCTCACAGCCTTCAGATGGCTCAAGAGTTTCTGGGCTGATGCCACCAAATGCTCAGCAGCGAACCTTCCTGTCTGCTCCCTTTCCTTTGAGGGGTGTGTGGGTGGGTCCCAGCCCTGCTTTGCACGGTGCCACCTGTGCCACTGGGCTGGCTCACGGGCCAGGTCTAGGGTCAGTGGATCTGGCACAATTCCTCGATGTCCCAGCCATTCCAGACGCAGCTGTGTGCTCCACCGTGTGGCAGCGGGCAAGGCAGTGCTGGGGAGGGGTGGTTCCCGGGTAGTCGGGCAGGATTGGGGTGCTCATGGGTCAGAGCCGCCACTCCTCTCTTTCTCCTTTGATCTCATTAATTGCTGCTCTCCTCTTTTCTCCTGTGTCCTACAGAAGTTGTCATAAATCTCTGCTTCTGCCCTGCTGCTAATGGGCTGCTTTGTCCGGAGCCAGCAGATCCTCAGGTAATGTAAATTGATGTGACTGCCCTGTGATCAGGGCTCAGGCACTGAATTAGCCCAGGTGAGGATTTGCTCCATAGCCTCTATTTCATTGTTATCAAAATCCAAGCATGGTTTCTAGTGCCTGAAAGTCGCTGCCTTCTATCACATTTCGTCTTTGGCAGACCAGTGTGTTGACAAAGACATCTTCGTTTATCTTCTCAGCACATCTGGTGCAGCCGGATGCTTCTCTGACCCCCACGTCTTTTTCCTCCTTCCCTCCAGCATTACAGAGCCTCTTATTCGTTTGAGAGATAAGTATTTATGCATGTGTTGGTGAGGAAAACTTAATCAATAATGCCTGTGAATAACATTTTTTTGTGTGTTAGAGCCACCAGATCTCCTCCCCTTCCTTTGTTTTGTTGAGGGTTGTTTGGAGTGGTTTTTGTTTATTTTTATCCTTTCCCTGCAGGATTCACATTCTGCTCTGGCCTTTTTTTGTTTTCCCCCCCAAAGTTCAGTTGTGAGAGGGAGAAAGTGAACTCCAAGTAAAAGCTGTCATTCTGGTGAGACACCAGTCTCATCAGTCCCCTCCAGCCACACCCTGCCTGTCCACGGCGCTGCTTGCCCTGCTGCCACCAGCTTCTCCATGAGGGACAGGGAATTCTCTCCCTGAAAATTCAGACTCTCATCTTCTGGGCACAGACTTCACTGGTGGCAAGGGATTCCCCAAATCTGCACATTTCAGAGCTGAGTGGTGAAATGCAGCTGCAAAATCCTCATGCACAGGTTTGGGTTTTTTTCTTTGCTCCAGGTTATTTAAAAATAAGAGACAGGAAACTGTGTCTTCCAGTGCAGGGATCTTAATGAGGCTTCAGCTGCTCTCTTTGCAAGAGCAGGGTGCTGTGGACACTGGACCTTTTGCCTTCTCAGGGTGAGCTGGGCAGCCCAGATGCTCTGGCCAGGGATTGTGATGGGCTGCTCCAGCTCCTGCTGGAGGGTGGGAAAACCCCGGTGGGAAAACCCCCTCTAATTCTTCTCCCCCCTGCATTTTCTATGCAGTGGGTACCAGATGGGTGTCATGTGAACCACACCATGCTGGGACATTGTCATTCTGTACCAGTCCTCACCTCCTGGTTCAGCTCAGCGCTTGCGCCCCTTCCTGTAGCCGACCTGTGTGCCGACCGTTCCGGACATCAGCATCCCTGGGGGTGCTGCTCTGCACCGCCCTGGACACGGCTGAGCTGCTTTTCCTGTGTCCCTGGAGCAAGTGTGACAGCTTCATGTGTATTCTGCCCGGTGCCTGTGCTAGTGAGAGGGAAGCTCATACACCATGGTGATGTGTGTGTGTTTGTGGGCAGCAGCTAGAGGAAACTAATGGACCATGAAATTATCCAAGGAAAGGAAAAAAAAGGAGAGAGTTAGAAAAAACTGCACTGCATCCACAACCTACTCCACTCTCAGCCAGCTTAATGCACTGGCAAATAAGATATAGTAGTTTTATGCTGAAGATAGGAGGGGCTGGTAAAATGGCTCTTCCCAGGTTATTTGGATGACCTAATATGAAGCTACACTGGAAATATGGATTTCCTGGGGGAAGCTACAAGGCTACAAGGAAGTGTTATTGCATTAAAAGAAAAGGAAAAAAAAAACTTTCAGGGCAAAAATGGATAGTCATCATCATCCTCTTAATAGTATAGTGGACCAATCCAGCAATCTTTATCCCAAGGGATCCCAAAGTGTGTTGCCAAATTGTGTATACAGAAATCCCTTGCCATTTTTCTGGAGCTCCACCTCCAGTAGGGGAAGGACACATGGGGGCAAAATGTGCTTGAAAACAGAGGCTGCAGGAAGAAATTGAGAGACATGGAATAGCTACTTGGAGCAGAATTCAGCAATGGGGCAGCATCCCTGGGTGAGAGGGATGGAGGTTGCTAATGACTCTGAATGGGCGAAAAGAGAGCAGCAGCAGCTTTTCATCACCAGGCTCCCTATCTAACCTAATCTGATCTAATCAATTCTGCTTTTTACATTCCTGCCACAGCAGTGTCTGAGATGGGAAATGAAGTTGTCGGCAGTAACTAGAGCTGTTTGGGAAATGTGTAATTTTTTTCCCATCAAAAACGTCTGGTGAGAACATATGTTTTTGTTGAAGCTAGAGAAAAGCCCTCTGATTTTTATTTAGTCTATTCAAAGTCTGAAGCTCAGGGTTTCAGGTTGCTGGAGTGTCTATTGGAATTACTGCACTTCTCAACTCACAGAGAGGAATTGTCTGGGGAAATGTTAAGTGTCCATTTGATCAAAAAGCCGTGCTATTGCTGTGTTGCTCCAGGAGTAGAACATGACTGGTCTGACTCTGCCAAAGAATCAGTCAGAGATCATTTATCCATCCTGCTGCAAGCTCACCAAGTGATGAGAGTCTGTTATGGCTGCAACTTTCTCCACAGCTTCACAGAATCAGAGAATACCAGGTTGGAAGGGTCCTCAGGGATTATAATAATAACTCTGGTCCAACCTTACTGGCAAAAGCGTGGCCCAGACAAGATGGCCCAGCACTGTCTCCAGCTGAAAGTTAAAAGTGCCCAATGATGAGGAATCTGCCACTGGGAAGATTATTCCAATGGCTAATCATTATCATTGTGGAAAAAAAATCCTTTTTTGTCCAATAATCTTATTTATCCCTAGGTTTTGCATCCTCCAAAACAGAACCTGTGACTGGGACCCAACCCAGGACTCAGCAACAACTTCAATTCCCTGTTACCAGGTCTGAGATGGACTTCAGGATGCACGTGCTCAGGGTCTGCTTTTTATCCTGCTAGAAATATCTGGAGAGGGAATTTCATCTGATAAGAGGAAGATCAAGAAGAAGTTCTGGGACTGTTTTGTGCTGCTTGAACCTGTGCAGTAATTCAATTTCTCCAGTGCCATGGTCATTCTACACCAGCTGAGGATCTGAAATCTGTTTGCCGGGTTAATTTGCTTGAAAACAACAGATAATTGACACTAGTGCTGCAGCTTAAATGCTACATGAAAGAATGTAAGCTGATGTGAAAGAGCAAACACCCCCCCAAAATAAAGGATGGTGGCTATGTGCTCTGCTAAATACAGCTCCAGCTGGGATGCAGAAAGTGGAAAACATGTAAATAAGAAAGAGGTGGAATTGTCTGATGCGACTGAGTGAGTCATGCACAAAGGCAGCTACGGGAGGTGGATGGGCGACCAGAACACGTGGGTTTTCCTCCACCTCCTCTGTTCTTCCCTTTGCAAAATCATTTGTGGAAAGAATTTTAAAAAAGGCCCTGGCAAATGAAGCTGAGCTGATGGTCTCTGGTCCTGTTGTGGGAAGGTGCTGCAGAGCTCTTCTGACTGAGATCCTCTCCTCTCACCTGGCTGAGAGGGCCAGCCCTCCTCTGGTCCCCTGTGCCAGCAGGAGAGGTGGCCCAAAATCTCTCATCCACAAAGGATGTCCTGGGTCATCATCTCCATCCTGTCCACATCCCAGACCAAACTAGGTGGTCCCAGCTGGTCGGTCTCAGGGTGATGAGCTGCCAGAGCTATCACAGCTCATGCTGTGGCCATGTCCCTCAGGTAAAGAGATCTCTCTTCCCATCATGGGTCAGCCTAAGATTAGTCCCCTTGAATTCCAGCAAGCAGCGTGTCCCACTGTGTCACCAGAGGGGGAGCAGCCCGGAGCGATGCCGGGCTCTTGCAGTCCATCACCGCTCAGCCAAGCGCGGGGCCCTGCTCTCTGCTTATGAAAAGAAAGTTACATTAGAAAGGCCTTTTACCCAGGTACTTAATTAAAATAATATTGAAACAAGCAAGACACACTGTGTGCTAAGCACACGGTCACAGCTTCCCACAGCTCATTTGCAAGAGTGCTCAATAACGGCTGCGGGTAATTATTTTTTAATCAGCCAGTGTAAAGAACGATTGGCATGTTAACAAATGGTACTTATTTTCTCTTGCTCCAACGGGGCGAGATCAGAAGCGATGTGGTGCCAGCCAAAGAGTATCCCCTGGCACAGCAAAAGCCTTCAGCTCACCATGGCTGGGTCTTGTGTTTGGAGATGCAAAGAAGTGGCTGGGATTAGTGATAGCTGGGGGCAGGCAGGAGGAGGCTGTGGGCATGGGACAGCCCAAAAGCACTGAGATGCTTGGGAATGAGGCTCTGTGTGCAAAGACAGGAGGAGGAAAGCTAGACAGAGGTACCTTTGCAGCTATAAGGCTCCCATCCTCCCTCTTGGGTGAGCCAGGAGATAATCCAGGACAGTTTTGGGATACTGGTTTACGTCTGTCCAGGACCAATACTTCAGTCTGGGAGACTTGGGCTGTCTTTCTCGTTTATTAGCTGAGATGTCACCAAAGCTCAGATGGGATTTCAAGGGCAAGAGCAGTGTTGCCAGCCAGTGGTGAGCTCTAACCCTTGTGAATATTTTGCCCTTCCTAATTGCTCGCTGTCCCACTCCCTGAAAGTCTGTGGGTGGCTCAGAAGCAGGGCAGCCCTGAATTAGTGCAATTAGACAATTTTCTCTCCTTTTAGAAGCTAAGTGTCTGTTATATTTTATTCCTTCCAAAGAGCAGAGCCATCAAGAGGGCACAGGACCTTTTCTCCAAGGTTCTTGCTTTTCTCCCTCTGCCTGCCTCCAAGGACAAGCCCGGCTGAACCCTGAAGAATGCACTTTCTCAATTCTGGCTTTTTCTTCCTCAGTTTGTCAGCCCTGCTTTCACTGTCAGAGGGCCTTGTGCTCCCAGCAGTGCTTGGGTAACTTTGAACATTAATAATTCTGCTTGTTCTAAAACCACATTCTGGGTGCCATGAAAATTAATGAGGGAGCCTCTGGAAATCAGTTTGCTGCTGTAAAGTCTCTCTTCTGCAGAGCTGGGTGCTGTGGGCCTTTGGGGTTTATTTTAGGATGGCAGCGTTCCGTATCCTTGGCCAAAGTATGTTCTGTCTTGGGCTTCTGCTGTGCAAGGATGCTCCTTTTTTAACTGCCATACATTTTCTGACTCCTTTATGTGACAAGGGTTTGCCAGCTCTTGCTCTGACTCTTCAGGTCTAGGTTTACTCAGCTGGCTTGGACTCAGGAGGGTGCCAGCAGTGTCTCCTCAGGTTTGCAGGGTTAAGCCATGCTATTTATCTCAACCTTCCTGCATGGCTCTGGCTCTTCCTGCTGCTGCTCCCTGTTCATCCTACAGATATCAACCTCCTAGGTTTTCAGGTTTTGCTCACCCTAGGAGACATCCCAGCAGGTCAGGAGGAGCAGAACTCTCTCTACAGTCCCATGATATTGCTGCTCAGCTGAGGAAGAATTTGCCTTTTTGTGGCTCAGTGGCCATGTGCTCCTGAAACCTCAGCCCTGGTGGCTGGAGAAAGTTCAAAGATGCCCCCTCACTTGGGAAATTCATTGCCATCACCACAAAGGGGGCTCCCAAGTCTTCCAGGCAAGCTCTTGGTTTCCCAGAAGCTGGCTTCATGTGGCCTTTGTGTTCCCACGAGACTGTGTGGGCTCATCTTCATCTCGTCTTTCCATCTGGTTGATTTATTTCATTAAGTTGCAGAATTACAACTGACACATTCCTCCCACAATTGAGTTGTTTTTCGGGGTACAAAAAATTTACTTATCATACCACCCAAGTGCTGTAATTTCTGATTTTCCCATCTGTGCAGATGTGCTTGGTGCCTCTGGGATTTCAATACCCACATTGCACCAGACAGTTTTACATCAGCCACTGTCTCCAGCCTCTCCATTGTGAAGTGCTGTTCAGGGGGCAGAGGTGGGCAGTGGAGATTTCCTGTTCTTTTGGTGCATGTGTAGTTTATTTTCATTGGTGTTGTTGCTAATTATTTTGCTTGGTTCCCCCAGGTGCAGTGAGCTCTCATGGCTGCCTTTCCTTGCAGAGCCTCCAACACAAATAACCCCAAGCATGGAGTAAGGTCATAGCAGGGAGCTGGCTAAGAGGATGCTGATGCTGCTCCCACTGGGGATGACTTACGGGTCCCATTTGGAGCCTTGAGGTGGGTTTGAACCCAACACCAGCAGATGTTCTGTCTGTCCTCTTCCCTCCTTTACTTTCCACTCCCAAGAGACTCCATCTATTCCCACCTGTTTTCTTTCCTCTGAGCTAGTATATCATACATTTTGTTCCCTCAGCCTTGAGGTGCCCAAAGGTCAAATTTGTCAGAGAGCTTTTCCCTTTCTGCTTTTTAAAAGCAATTTGATTAAAACTGGTCTCCAAACCGTGCCCCTGCCCAGGCTCAGGGGACCCAGCCAGGACTCTTCTTCTTGCAAGTCAATTTTCCCTCCCGGTCAGTCCATTAAAATGCTTTTCCCTGCCGGAGCTGTTCTGGGTGAGAGCACTTTGCTTTATTAACATGGACATGCTTGCTTGGGAATTGGAAACGGGGGATTTCTAAGTGAATTTTATCCTTTGAAACAATTCAGTGGTTCTGGCTGTTTGTGGTTTATTTTCCTAGAGTAAGGATGAGATGGTTTTGCTGGGGAACTGACCCGTTAGGGTTCTGCTCAGCTGGCTGGGGGGACAGGCCCAGGTTAGTAAAATACCAGCAGTCAGTATTTAGGTGCTGCTGCGTCCCTGGTCAAATCCACAATGCAGGGAAAGGGTAATCTGGGTCCTGACCCATTCCAAGCATGGGGACAGGGACAGGGCAAGGGATGCCATGAGCTCCCCTGGCTCCTGCAGTGGTTGCTAGAGGTGAGGTTCTCTGACTGTACAACACACTGCACACCCCGAGTAGTGTTTGCAGGCAACTAAACAAACAGCTTGCTCTGAGATCTGAGATAAACTGCCTTTCCAATCCCAGAAGATTCCCTATATCCATTACAGTTCCTATTTAGACTCACTCTTAGCTGGAAAATGAGTACACGTCTCTGCTGGTGGAGATGTACACCCACATCTATATTTGGAGTCAATCTTGTAGTCACTCTCTGTCAGTTCCAGTAAAATGAGCTCCCCTTTCTTTATCAGATCTCAGGTGGAAGTTGGGATTAAAGTGCGAAATTGATGTTGCCCAGCAAAGACCTTTCTGGAACGGCCACTAAATCCAGGGACCAAGTGCAATCCCACGCACACCTGGGTGCATGCAGGGATGTGTGTGTACAAGCACACACCCTGTCCTTGCTTTAAAGATCACACACACTGACAGACAGAGTCAATCCCTGCTCCTCAGCCGGCACTCAGGCTCTCAGCAACGTTTAATCTCTTCCTGTTGTTAGTGATGATTGCCATAAATACCCACAACATGAATGTGACTTCAGCCAGGCAGTTAAATTCCATTTGTTTTCCCATGATTTAAATCCCACCAGCCTTGGCTGTGTTAAAAAATATAATTTTTCTGCCTTTCCCCACTACCCTCTGCTCTCCTCCATAGGGAGATTATGAGCTGGGGGAAAGTACATGTCTTATTTGAAGTGAAAAAAGAGAAAGATAATGTTGAAATAACTGCTGTTGGAGGAAGATACATTTTTCAAACACATCCTCTGTTCTCAGCATGAGGCAGCAGCTGCCTGTGTTTCAGAGCATTATGGTACATTAGCCTCCACATGCAGTGTTGCTTGCTTTCTTTATTATTTTAATTTCCAGGTCTCTGGCAGGGGTAGATGGTGCCAGGATGACGGCATGGGAGGAGTGAAAGGCTCTCCTTTGCCGTGCAGTGGGGCTGGGGACAGCAGAGGTATCAGTCCCCAGGCAGACAGCTAAGGGAGCAGTGCAGGGAGGAGGACTCTGCCAACCCAGCAATGAACATGATGATTCCTTCTCTTTTCCTGAAAAAAAAAAAGGTGATCTGGAGCCTCCAAACTCAGCCTGTATGGACACCCTGGAGGCTTGGCTACAGGGATCTTTGACAGGACATTGTCCCAGCTACTCCATCCTTACCTGCTCCAGGGGAGGAGCTGTCTCACTAACAGTGTGGGAAGGTCAGTGTCTGTCTGTGGAGAACGGTCTGGGTGAGCTAAAAGGGGTTATTTTTCTTTAGGAATGCAACCCTTTCCCCCTGAGCCCTCTGGGCTCCCCACATGAAAGTAAAGATAGGAAAATGTGGGTTCCAGTCAGCTCCCATCTTCACTCTATCTTGTGCATATGGGTTTCTTTGTCCGTGTTTTGTTTTAATGTCTCTGTAAAATTAGGGCAATTTTTGAAGAAAAAAAAGACTTTGTAATGGGGGGGAAAAGAGAGAGAAGATGTTTTGACATTCTGTCTCAAAACACCCTCCTTTTGTCTCCACCAAGACCCTTTGCTGCATTTGACCTGAATTCTCAAGTAGCTCTGGCCCTCCTGAAGGTCTGGTTTTCAACAAAAACACCCCTCTTGATTCACCAAATAATGTTGCCCAGCTCCACTCAGGAGGCTACCCACAGAGTGCTCTGGGGTACCAAGACCTCACAGGGCTTCTAAGTTCCACATCAGCTGGGTGATTTAAGCAGAATATTTGCAATTCGGCCTCTGCCGTCATCCCTGGGATGTGCTGATGAGTGCATCTGTCCCACTCCATTGCCTGGAGAACCCCAGAAGTTGGGAAGCTTGGGAGATATCTTGTTCCTCTGAGAAGCTATTTGCAAATATTAGCATAAAGCCTATTTGTATGCATTCAAGGCCAAAGTTAAGCTGAGTTCCTCTTATCTCCAAAGGCCTGGTGAGACAGGGGGGGAGCACACAGTATCTGATGGTGGGAGGATGGGGATGAGAGGTTGGGTTTGTTCACGACACTTTTCACTTTCTGCCTGGTTCTGGTACTAGCACAGATTTGCAAGGGAATGCAGTCAGTGGGTAGCAGAGATGCTTGGAACAGTGTCTCTTTGCCTTTGCAAATGTGGGAAGGAAGTATAAATCAAACTAAACTAATCTTGACAACTCTAGAAATGGACTTGACTTCTGATAACAAAACAAAACTGGAATAAAATATTGTCTTGAGAGCCAAATGATTTGGCAGAAAAGGGCTGAGCAGCTCTGGCAGCCGGGTAAGCAGTCACTGACAGACTGACCACTGCCGAGTGCCAAATGGCTGATGGCCTTGCCGAGCTGGTTTGGCCATTCCCTGTGAGAATTCCAGGGCATGGCTCTGGTCACCCAGCCTGAGCTCCCAGTGTCACAGCCAGTGGGGCTTTCCAATGTTCTGTGTGGTTGCACCCGATTAGGCTTTCTCAAAACTGAGTGGATCCCAGTGAGGATCCAGCATCCTGGACTTCAGGCCCTGACAATGAGGAGTCTGCTCTGAGCTGCTCCTGCAGGAGATGACAAGAGAAAGTGGTGTCCTGCCACATCATCGTCCCATCTGCCTTGAAACCCCTTCCTGGAGCAGAGCAGAACATCCTCTGGAGGTGCCTCTCTCCCTTCTGACTGCAGGGAGAGCAGGACATGGCCAGTTCCAAGGCAGCCAAATTTCAGGGAATGGAGGCTTTTCCTGTGTTTAGTAGCTTTTCATTTCCCAATGGAACAGCTGGGAAAGGGATTTAGGGGTCCCAGTGGGAAAGGTGCAAATCCATCCTGCAGCCCTGTGTACCAGCACGGCCAAATGCCAGTTCATAGCAGCCACTGCAGGTGAAGAGATAAGGAGAAGGAGTGAGACTTTGATTGCTGTGAATACGCAGCACCTGGAGACAACAAAGAGAGCCACTGATCTCTTTTACTGCCTGGTCCTGTCAACAGGAATGGAGCAAACAGCTGCTCAATCCCACTGTGTCAGAAAATCCTGCCCTGAGTATTAGTTTCAGCTCATCCAAAAGAGCCTGACACTAAACATAAATCACAGTCAGAGACAGATGGAATAATACATGTGTATGTGTCCTTACTGTGGCATTATTGTACAGCCCAAAGCTGGGACTTCAGAGTCAAATGCTTCCAGTTCAGACACAAAACTTCTCGTCTAACCTCTGTTTAATGCCTGTGAATCAAGCCAGCATTTCCAAGCCAGAAGGGGCGGCTCTGTCCAGCCTTTATTTTAGGTAGGACTGAAATCTGGAAAGATGAAATGAAATCACATGGCTTTGCCAGACAGCTGACAGTCAAAAATAAATGTGTTTCCATGGGAAAACGGGAGAATTTTTAGCAAATGTATTAAGGCTTGCTAATCTCAAACCTCTGTTTCACTTTCTTTACAAAGCCAGTAATTGCAGAGAGGATCTGGAGGAGTTGGAGCCACTTGAGATGAGTGATTTGTAAGTAGAAACTAGTTTGAATTTCACTTTTTGGAACTGATGGTGAAGGGGCAGGGTTGGCTGGTTTCTACTGCAGTGTTTTCCAGGTATGTTGTATAACTTTTTTTCTTCCAAATCTCTGGAGGGGTCCATAATGAGCAATTATAAAAGGCTAATCTCATTAAAAGGAAAATCTCCTCATTCATTTAATTCTTAAATCTCTTTCTGTTGGGAGGGGAATATTTAAATGAGCTTCCTCCCATTATAAAGTTACTTCATGGTCTGTTTTTCATCACAGTTAAATCAGAACAGGGGCATGAGGTGCTTTTACTTTAATCTGTTTTTAATCTGATTTTCCCTAAATGAAGTTGGATCATTTCTGGTGCAGAGTCCTAGAAACCAGGGAGATGATGACTAGCAAGAGGTCATTTATTCTGCTCCATGGTCCCAACAGGGACCTTAAAGTTTCATTGATGATCATTGCAGCCATAAAGAAACCCACTCGTTTTACTCATTGGCCAATAAATACTTTATAGTATTTAGTGGAACTCTTCTTTATTTAAAGATGGGAGGGAGAAGAGCCCTTTGTAGAAGCAGAATCTCCCGGGGAGAGCTGTCAGCAGGGAGGAACGTTGTCTGCACATCACGGGGGGCTGGAGAGAGGGACCCAAAGCTGGAGCAGCAGTCTGGCATCCCCCAGAAGCCGTGTCTGGCAATGGGGACACTGGGCAGTGGCAGAGGGGACAGCAGCACCCTGGCATCGCTGGGGAGGTGGCCGCAGGCTCTGCATGCGCACGGCGCTTCGTTATCTGGGCTGTGCACTCCAGCGCTGCCAGCCTGCGTGCCCGGATACCACTTCTGCCTGTGCCAAATCTGTCACCAAGCCTTTCTTCCGCTCCCCTTCGTCCCTTATCAGCCACCCCCGCGCCTCAGCACCCACCAGTGCTGTCGGGAGACAAGGCTGTGCCTTCACCACCGCCCCCTCCTCTCCCCAGGGTAGGACTTGGCCTTTCTGGTCACTCAGCGGGGGTAGGTAGAGCTCAACAGGACAAAAATCAATCCTAATAATAAACCAACAGACCGCTCCAGGAGAAGGAGAGTACCTGGAATTACTTTTCATTCAGAAGTCAGCCCGAGATACGGCGTCAGCCCAAATGCCAACATGCTAATTTTGATCCTTCAGCAACGCGCTGTGCCGGTATCTCTACCTTGCTTGTTCCACATCTGTGACAACCTGTCTCTCCTCAGCACCAGAGATACATATTTTGCATAGAAATTAGGGCAAATCATGCCAATGTTTCACTGTGAGTGATTAAAAAAGGCCAACACCCTTATGCCATCCTCTTAAGTGTTCTCTTTCTTTCTACCCATCACCCCCCGTCCTGCTGATCTTCCCACCACATTGTCTTTGGAAGTGACTCCATGGTTTTGGGTTTGATCCCTGCCTTCCATCTGGTCCACTCTCCAACATTCCAAAGGCAAATATCCAGAGTTTGATGTGGAAGGATGGAAAATATTTTGCTAAGGGGAGGAGAAGAAGAATGGAGCGTTTGTTCAAAGAGAGAAACTTCAGCACGATGAGGGACATTGTTTGAAATGGTCCAAAGCAAAGCCTGGGGTTGGGACATTGTCAGAAAATGGCCAGCAGTGAAAGTGGGACCTGGACCAGAGTGTCACAAATGGTTGCTTTGGCAAGAAACTGGGGTTCTTTCCAAGAGGAGGGTTTTATCCTGGCTGCCTATTCCTTTCTCTGTATTATTTCATGTTTTAGGCTACTCTTCCCTTCTGCGGTGAGAGACGGTCCATGGAGGTTCTGTGCTCGTCCCTGTAGGGAGAGAGGAGCTGTACAGAGGCAAGGTTCAATTGTTGTCTTGTCTAAAATCATTCAGAGACAGTCAATCCTGTCTCTCAATAAATGAAGTATTTCCTCTCCAGTTCATCTCCCTGGACTCCAGCAGCCCAGATTGCTAATTGGCAGCAGCCTCTTCCCTCAGCAGAAAAATTCTTTCTCATTCATGGATTGTTCTCCTCGAATTCAGTCATGACAGAAGTGGAAATCCATTTTTACACCTCTTGATTTTTTTTTTTTCTGGAAGAAAACCCTTTCCTGTTGTTGAAATGAGTCCAACATTGAAAATCTTTTTAAACCTGCAGACAGATTGCTTTCTCTCTTGGTCTTGATTAATTTAAATATAAAATTTAGGTGAGTAGCTCTTGACTGTAGGAGAAGGCTGGCTGTGGAGTTTTGTTTTCTAGGAGTCACCATCCACAGCATAGTAAATAAACACAAAATGAAATAAAACCAAGGAAATATTATGAAACAGTGTATTCTCATTAGGAGATCTGCAAGTGAGATTTTCATTTTGGAATCAATGGGTAGCAATTATTATGAAAACAGTAACCTTAATAAAAAAATGACTGTGGTAAAATGATCTGTGGAAGGAAAAGGTCTAAATCCCTGTATATAATTTGGAATTCAAAATGCTGACTTTAAAGGAAAAGATGTTGGAAAATGGTTTTGTTTCTTTTCCTCTGAAAATGCTGACTTTAATACCCCCCTGCCCCCAAAAATTCCATTGAAAAATGCAGAAAATATTTCAAATGAAAATTACCCAATACTATAAATATCACTTCCATTTTTGAATGTAAAGATGTGATTTATTTGTGAGGAATACTGCAACTTTCTAAAAAAGTCTACCAGTGCTTAATCAAGCTGCCTGACTCCCAGCAAAGTGTTCCTGCTTGGAAAAACCAAAGCCCTCCAGGCTTGCCTGGCCTGACTCCCACCAGCACAGACAGGAGTGAAAGGACCCTGGGTAAACCCTTCTCCAGCTCTCCAAATAAAGATGGATATTGTACTCTAACCTATTCTTACAACCTGCAGGG
>VZRQ01009089.1:613092-689837 GCA_013397975.1 Machaerirhynchus nigripectus
GGGTGGGTGGGTGGATGTGGATGGATGTGGATGTATGGATGGATGGATGGATGGATGGACGGATGGATGCATGCTCAGTATCCACCACCAGTAACTCTTTTCCCCGCTTGGCTGGTGATGTTCCAGCTGTATGTTGGCACAGAATCTACAGGGTAGTTCCTCATTTTCAATCACTGTGAGTGCCCAGATACCAGAGGGAAAAACAAGAGTAGCCTTGAAGTTAGAGCCTGGGTTACACCCCAGCCCAAGCATCTCCAGCTGGATGAGGGCTACGTTTAAGGAGAAACTTTTGCTCCTTCTTGCCTCAGGGCCCCAGGAAGCTTGTGAGAATGTAGGAGTTCTGCTGGTAAGACAAGTTTGAAGAAGCAGGACCAGGATGGCAGAGCTATTCCTGCCTGTCAGTTCTTTCTCATCCCAAGGCTGCAGGAACAGCTGGAGCTACTGCTTGCACTCCTTTCTTCTGAGAGCAAGAGTCCTCACAAAAGCATGTATTTTTTCCAAGTGCACAGCTTTCTGGCTGCTATTTTTGCTGCGCTGTCTGATCTGCTCCCATGGCACGATGATATTTCTGTTCTTTCCTTCACAGAATCTTCCCTGACAGGGTGCACAGCACCTTGCAAACATCCACAGTTACAAGCTTACCTTCTCCCTTTGGTAGAGAGGGAAACTGAGGCAGGGGTAAGAGCTGTCACACAGCCACGGCTACTCAGGGAAAGCGGGAGACCTCAGGAGCTTAGCTCTGGGTTCAGTGCTTTAGCAGCAAGGCTGTCCTTCCCCCCTGAACTGGGCTACTTTAAGTTGCCTCTGCGTTTTATTATGTACAGGATTTTCGTCAGACGTGCAAAGTAAATTAGCACCGTATTCACAGCCATAATCACCTACCAATGATCTCATACAAAGGGGCACAAAGGGAAAGGATCTGCATGGGATTCTGTTCTGCAAGTATAATCCGCCCATAGCCTCCTTGTTAATTAGCTCCTCTCAAGCATCCAATCTGTGGCAATTATAGCAATCAAAAATGCATTCAGCCCCCCATCCCTCCTGCTCCCCATCAGCACCTGACAAGCCGCAGGCACATTATCCCAAACCACGGCAAGCGCGCGCTGATAGGACAGAAACCTCCCTGCCGCCTGACTCAGGATTCATCACCCACAATACCAGCCCTGGCACAAGGCCTTGCATACCAGGAATTATTACAAAAAAAGAAAGAAAAGGAGACAGAAAGAGACAGATTTCAATTTTCTTCCATAGTTTTGGGAGCCCATAGAAAACTGAGTGAAACATGCTATTTAGCCGAATGGGTTCAATTGGCGTCGTCTTCTTCTTCTTCTTCATCTTCTTCTTCTTCTTTTTCTTCTTCTTTTTTGGTGATGTCAATGGAAAAGCAAATCTATTTTATTTTAATATTGCCTGATTGAAAGGGCTGCTCGCCACCTCTCGCCAGGAGGCCCAGGTGGGATGAATGCCTGGGCAATGGATGCATTGTGCTGTGCTCCTCGAGGCACACTTTGTGAGAGCAGCAGTGGGACTGCGCTGGGGGAGTTGGGAGTGGAATCCCAGTACAAAGATCTGCCAGTTAAATGCAGCTCCTTCCTCCTCCTGCTGCTTCCCAGTGCTTCTTGCTCCAAGATCTCTGGGGCATTTGTGCAAGAGCAGCTACTGGTGGGAACCTCAATTTGAAGATTGCACTATGGGCACTCCTTGCTCCACTTGGGATCAATAATATTGTATTTCTTGGGCAAACCCCTTTGATTTGCACTAGTACCTGCTACCTCAGTAATCCTAAAGGTAAATTTCCTCCCTAGCTTCCTGAATGGATTTTTTTCTTTGCTGTCCAAGTATGCAGATAAAGAGTACCTTTCTCAGTCCAGATCCTGTCACTGACTCGCAGGCACTCAGTTCCAGCAGCCCTCCACTGCTACCCATGGCTGTGTCTGAGTGCTGGCACATGGGACAGTGCATGTGGGTGCTCCTAGGTCAATGCGATGCAAAATCAGCTGGCTGAGCTGCTTGCAGCAGTGCTCACAAGTTTCCTAGCCCAGCTCGGCTGTGGGCATATCATCCTTCAGGCAGACCGATCCCTTGGCAAAGTTGAACTCTCAGTCTGACGCTCCCACCTGCGAATGTGAGAGATCACAGGCCCAACTGGGTGTAACATTCTGGGTCCTGCAGACTGCATGATGCTGCCAGGCTTTTAGCTCTGAAGTGCTGAGAAAAGTCCACCAAGGGGGAGATGGTCCAGTAAAGCACAGGCTGAGCTCAGGAGAGCCCCCGGATAACTGCTGCATCCAAAATTGCTTGCCCCTTGGTCTCCTTCAAGGTCCTCCCAAGGAGGGGATTACTGCTGTTGTTCACAGACAAAACATGCCCCTGAGATGCTCTTGAACTCCTCTGCTTTGAAAATAAATGTCAGAATACCCACACCCCCACAAGGCCTGCACGGAGCAGAGGCAGCCTTACGAGGGAAAGACTACAGAGCCAGAGACAGGCAGAACACCTCCACAAAGACCTTCTCTCCAGGTATTTGAATTACTATATCGTGCCCTCTTCATCCATCACAGCACTTTGTGCATGGCTCCAGCCCACACAGAAAGCATGAGGGGCCAGCCCTGCTTTTCAGGCTTCACTGACAGCTTGTGCTGCCCAGGTCCTCACTGCAACCTGAGACACCTGCCATGGCACATGGCTGCTTCAGCAGGGAGGGTGAGGAAGAAGTGGGTGGGAAGGTGGGAAAAAGCTGTATGAGCAGCAGGACAGTTGCTGCTGTAACCAGTCGAGAGAGCTTTTCCATCCCTGTCTAACCAGGATGGTCTGAGGAAGAGTCCCAAGGCAGAGCCAGCCCTGCAGGGAGCATGTGCCCTGGATGCACATGGAGACAGCAGTTCCCAGCCACTGTCCAGGGAGGATCACAGGGTCCTGGGCACTGGCCCAGCCACAGTGGCGCCAGTGGAGACCAGCTTAGATACAGCTGACATCTGGCCTTGGGGTCCAGCAGGATTTCCTCCTCCTGGCATTTCCATTTTTATCTCTCCGCTGCAACCCTCTGCACCTTGCTGGGCATCTCCTTCTCCTGCCTCTCTACTTTCAAGCCTATTTCTCTCTAACCCAGACTTGCTGCAAAACCACCCTCCCTGCAGGTCTTGCTGGCCCTGAACTTTGTCTGCCCTCGTGCATGCAGGCCAGCAGCAGGCAGAGAACTAAGCCCCAGGTACCACCTCTGGCCATCTGCCATCCACAACGCTGCTTCCCTTTGCTTGCCCAATAAATAAAGACATTGCACAAGTAGCTCCATCAGTTGAGGGGATTCATGTGGCAGCTGAATGTCATGTGAAGGGTTTTTGAATGACATGAAATCACTTTCTAGAGCACTGTGGTTGCTTCAAATCTACTGCTTATGCCCACCTGTTTAGAGGTTCATGACAGGGTTTTCTTTCCTTTGAGCACAAAGTCTGTCTGCTCTCTCCCCTCCTTCCACTATTCCTGGTGGGGGAGAGGACAGAGTTGCACCCCGGGATGTGAATGCTTGAGGGGTGAGGGCTGCCAGGAAGAAAGCCCAATTGCCAGCATTCTCCATGGGGGGGATGCTGAGCTGTGGTCAGGGTGTGCTGGTGCATGGAGGTGTAGGAACCTCTGCAGAGGACCCGAGCCTTCGCATCGGTATGGAAATGGCTGGAGGATGGGAACTAATCAGTATATACGGAAATAGTGGGAATATTAGCTGAATTAGCTAAGCTGTCATTCAGCTTCCCCTTTCCCTTCCTGCTTTCTTTCCTTCCCAAGCCAAAAGAGCTGGTTTACATTCTAATGGCTTTAATTACTTCACGAAAATGTGAGCTGTGAGCGGATGGGGAAGCGCTGCCACCAACAACGCTTTCATGGTCGGCTGAACGCAATTTGAATTAATTTGGCTGAGATGGCTATTAGCACTAATACTCCAGGGCCTGTCTCGCTGGTGGTGCTTTAACTTCCCATGCCCCTGACGGAGTGGAGGCTTCCAGGCACTTGCTCAGTTGCCCACCTACTGAGGCACCTCAAGGAGAGTTGGGAAGTGCTCCCTCTCCTTATCATCTCCCTCAGTCCTGGCTTTATTTCACTTATATGTGTTCTTATTTTCGAAATGACTTAGAGCTGTCTTTGAGCCTGCATCAAGCCATCTTTCCTGTGCCTCTGTCTCTCAGAATTGCACTCTCTGGCATATAGAAAGATGTGAAATTTGCCCAAACCACATCCCAGCTTGGTTCTGTGCCTGTGTGCACATCTCTGTGTGTATACGTGTGTATTCTCTGTTGTGAACCAAGGGGCTGAGCTCCGGCTGCTGTGCCCTGGTGGAAAAAATAGCAGGAGCCCCTCCTCAGCTTAGTCACATCCACTCACAACATTTGTGGGGACTTCACTTCTCTAGGATCTCTTCCCTCTCTGGAAATGGCCTGAAGGTTTAAAAGCTTCAGGAGAGGGGACTGGCAGCCCTTTGGCAGCATGGTACTCCCAGATTCCGCTGGTCCATATGAACTTCATCTCTCTAGGAAGCCAAGGAAGAAGCAGCAGCTCTGGCGGCATCAGGGCAGCAGCTCTGTACCTGAGGGCTGAAACTGGCTGCTGTTTTCTCTACAAGATCCCCCTTTCTACAGCCTCAGAATGGACTTAAACCCCAGAACCAACCACAGCTGCTCTAGGCTTTCCCCTCCTTCCCTGCCTGTGTGTCCTGCTTAGGATCAGGCCACGAGTTCCACCTTGCAGGCAAGCCTTGGAGGCAAGTGGCTGCTGGACTGGCACAGCCGTGCTGGCAGTAGGTGAGGTACAGACTGGAGCAGGTGTGGACTGACCAGGAAATTGCATCTTTGCATATTAGCACCTCTCAGGGTTGTGTTTGCAGCAGGTCACTTGGATTGATCACAAGAAGCAGAAGCTTGTCACTGGTCCTTTATTCCCTTTATTTCCACATCCCCTCCAGCCCCATCTGATCTCATGGCTGCTGTGAGAGATGCAGGATATGTAGATGCTTTGTCTCTCTTGCCCCTGATTTGTACCCCTGCGCCATCACATTTAGCCTGGCCCCACCACTCCTGCAACAGCCAGGGAGAGAGATCTGGCAGGGTGTTAATAAAGAGCCTGAAGGAGAAGGAAATTAAAGTAATCTTCTGCATTGTGTCCTTTCCTCTACCCCCACTGTGCTCCCTCCTCCCTGTCTCACACACACACTCTGCTTCTCATTGCAAATGCTCTCTCCTGGGATGGATTTTCTTTGATCCATCTGCAACCAAATCCTCACAAATGCCACCAGCTTAACTGACTTACAAATCCGTTGTGCTTGAGTGGGCTGAGAAGCCTGCCACTGCTTTGGATTTCATGTCCCTTTCATGAACTTCAGCTGGAGAGGGCCAGCACTGGGACCACCTTAGCCATTGCTGGAGACTGGTATTCCATATCCTCTGCTGCATTATCTGAAGTGGCTGTTTTCTGTGTCGCACTGGGCTGGAGGTGGGACCAGCAGTGCTGAGGCTGAAGATGCTGGTGGGTGCTGAGTGGGACCAGGGTTACTCCTTTGGGGGTTTTTGCTCTTGGTCATATCTTCAGGCAATGGTTCCCCAGACTCTTGGCCACCTGGCTCAGCCTGTTGCCTCCATCTGGCTCCACTCCTTTCCCCTGCATCTGCAGTAGTCAGGCCCTTAGCAGTCACTCCAGCTGCTCCCTAAGCACAGACCTGGCTCTCCCAGCTGCAGTGGGCTGCTGTTCCCCTCACCTTTTGTCCTCCTCATGCAAATTTGATCTCAGACCAAGAGTGTTAAAATGAGGCACCTTTCTGCCTCTGTGCTGCTTTGAAGGGAGAGGACAGCAGTGCTTCTCATAACTACCATGGGCACCTTTGCTGAAGAAGTGCCCCAAACATTCTGTTTGCCTCAGTTCTACCTCTCATCCGATTAAAGCTGTTGCCTCTGCCTGGCTCTCAGGCTGTCCTGGGGAACCTTGAAGTGTCCTTGAAGGGGTGCACAGGCCCTCCCAAGGGATGAGCTCCCTGGGGCAAGCTGAATTGATACAGGGTCTCTACAGCACCATGGATCACTGGATTAAAACTTTGATACACCCTAGTGCTTAGGAGGGCAGTAGGTCCATATCAAGATTTTCAGATGCTCCAGAGCTTGATGTGAAACACCTTCTCAGACTCCAGCCTAAACCTGAGGCCACGCAGGTTGCAGGCTGCAGGAGAAGTCAGTCTGGTTCCAGCCCTGCAACTGGACGTGCTGGGATACAAAGGGAACAATCAAATATTAATATTCATCTTTGAGCACTAGTGATGGACTGATTACTGTCTGCAAGGAAGATATCAGAGTGCTCAAGGCAGGGACAGCTTTCTGAGGTATAAAAGAGATTATTGTATACTTAAAATACAGACTTTGAGAAATGTTTTCTTGGCTCCAAGAAGAAAAGCTTCTTTATTTGTGGAGTTAATTTGCATTTACTGTAGCCTGCATTAAAGTTACCCGTTTCCTTTCATTCAGGGGACTTCTCCTTTGTTCACATAAAAGCAGGCAGATTAACCATCTGCAATGCACGTGTTCCTCCTGCTAATTGCTTACAGGATTCTTCCCTTTACACTCCCCAGAACGACTTCCCAAAGACTAAGCCAAAGTCACCACAACTTCCCAAGAAGATTACCTAGGAGGGGAGGCTCTGTCACAGCAACACAAAAATACTGAGCATGGACAAACACCGAGGGATGGACCCAGCACCCAGTTCTACTGATGCACTCTGGGTTACAACAGCAGTCAGAAACTGTGTCTGTCAGATATCGCTTCCCTGCTGGCCTTGTTAGCATCCTGCTAGCAGATCACAGGGGGACGTCAGGCGGCCTTGAAAGGAGCTCTTGACTTCTTGGGTGCATACGCTGCATGTCACGAAGTGTGGCAGTTCCTCCAGCATTCCCTGCCTGGCTTGCTAATGAGAACTCCTTTGATTCAGCATCCCTCTTTGCCCTTGCTGGTATGTAGCAGGGCTTTTGATGGCATCATCAAGTGGGGTCTGTGGTGCTAGGTGCTGTACATAATAAAAGAGACTTCCTGCTCTGAAACATTTACAGTCTGAAAGGGCTACACAAAGGAGAGAGGCTGGAAACCCAGAGAAATGAAGACACAACTTCAAAAAGGTATCTAAGAACCTCAAATACTCACCAATGCTAAGAAAGTCCCCGGAGGCCAAGGCAAAACTGGCACACCTCCCAGATGGGTATCCCACCAACAAAAGGGGCTTTTTTTCCTCTTTTGAGCAATGCTTGGGAAAAACTGGCTGAGGAAGTGATTCACCACAGTACCTGCTCTGTAGGAACAGGGCTTTGTGCCTTGCTCCTGGGTCTGTGTGTTTCTCTGGAGATGTCCTGCTCCCCTCTGCCACACCTGCAGTTTTGCTAGTTGCTGACAATTTTGTAGATGCAAACCCTTATCTACCTTTCCATCCAGAGCACTCGGTCCCTGTCTCTTACGGGGTTCAAGGATGCAGGAGATACAGATGTGTATCACGGCTATGCCCTGCTCCTTGGACAGAACACATGAGTGAAGCTGGGTGCTTTCCAAAGCCCTTGGTCTGGGAGGCACCCACCAACTTGTTGAGGATAAAATTGTCCAGCCAATGTCCCTGCTGCCCATTTTCAGCAGGTCTGTATGTCTGTGAACCAGCGAGCAAATATCCTTTAGGTACCCCTCAGGGGGACCTGATCAGGCTTTCCCCAGAGGTGCTTAGTTTGCAGGGATTCAACACTAAGATCTATACATATTTTAGCTAAGTTATTTAATGACTGCAAATCACTAAAGAAAGTTAAAATAAGAGCAAGTGATGCAGCTAAGAAAAGGCTTTCAGAGGAGACAAGGTTTGTAAGTTGTCAGAGGGAACTCTCTTCCTGTCCTCCATTTAACATGAAAATTTGCCTATTTTTATGCTTCTAGCACCAAAAAAGACGATTTCTGACTCATTCTGCGGGGTTGAAGAAACACAGCTTCTTAGGCTCAAAGGAAGAAAGCAGCGATCATGGGGACTAGAGCATCATAGACCACCCCCCCAACAATGCTGTACGAGTTTTCAGCATCCAATGTCACAAATTCCTTTGTGGGAAAGCACTGCATCTCTCATCTGAGCAGCCTGGAATGAAGATTTCATCTAAAGCGCCACCTTGCCTTTGCACAGGGGGATTTGTAAAGAACAAAAGCTTCAAATAATCCTCCTCATCTTAATAAAAGGATAAGACACAGTTACAAGCAATCTCGGGAAAATCTGGTTAGGTTTCAAATTTGGACAGGCAGCTTAAGCCAGGGAGATGAAAGAGTTTGACAGACATAAGTATTTCTGCCCTCCTGGATTGTTTTGAGAGCAGAAGACAGCAATGTAGGTTCTTAGATGATCCTGGCAGTCCGCTGGGAAGAGCCATCCAAATTCCTTGATTTCCTTCCTGTGAGGGAATACTGGTTCAGACTGTTGGCTGGCACAGACTGGCTTTTCCCCTCTGACAGCAGGGGAACCCAGCCAATTCCAGCCTGCTGAGCTCCTGGCTCGCTTTCCGAGCTGCAGTGTTGAGGGTAAGCGTGCCGGGAGAGTCTTCAGTGAATGAGCCTGTGTGCTCAAGAGAGACCATCTGGTTTTACTGGAAGCATTGCAGATTAAAGGTCTCCTAATGGTATTTAATTTAGATTCCACAAGGCCTCCAGTGGATAGCTAACAAAGGATCAAAAATGTATTTCTTAAAACATCTCCACTGAGAGATAGCAAAGCTGCTGAAGCTTGGTGGATGTAAGTATGTAAACACTGCTCAGCAAGCTCCTCAGCACAGGCTTGGTTCATGCGGAACAGCAAGAGAGAGCACACAGCTCTTAAGCTTTTTTCTCATCTCAGGGCTTTCCAGAAGGTTATGATGGTGAAATGGGTGCTGGAGCTTGGTGCAAGGGCTGCATGCTGCTGGCAGGGTTTATCCCTTGCCTGCAGCACAGCTGTATATAGGCATATTATTGACATTATCTTGGTGAATTTGGACCAGACAGATGAGAAATGTGAATGTGTTTCTAGGGAGGAAGCTGGGTACCTCATTACGGATGCTCAGAATCTTTCAGATCCAGCCTTAGATTGGTGACAAGTGGGTTTGAGACGCATCCTGTGGGATCATCTCCACTTTTAGGGATTATGTCTGTGGATCTTTGACCCTGCTGGATCTCAGCCACATTCACAAGAAGATTGCAACTGATTGTTTCATGCAGCATTCACCTGACTTCTCACATTCCTTCTGAGAGAAGTCCTCACTTCTTCCATTTGCTGCAATCAAGGAGTATTTGCAGGGATGCCAGGAGTGGCGCTGGACCATCAGGCTGTGTAACTCTGGTTTTCACCTCAGTAAAACCTTACGGCAGGAACTCTGCCCTGCAGAACACTTTGCTGCTGTTTCTCCAGCCCCTGCCAGCAGAGAGATTTCCTGCTGTAGCAGTGCAGCACTGTACAACCTACGCTGAGGCTTCTACCATAGCACTACCATAAATCCTCATTCCGATGCTCCAATTATCCCTCTCAGTGCACATCTGACTTCAGAATCCCATCAGACAACTTCACTTAAATTCTATGAGCGGCAGAGTCATTAAGTGCAGTCTGGTCACCCTAATTCCTTAATAATTTGACACGGGCATTTTTTCACCTTTTTTATGCCCATACGGGGAGGTGATTATAATCAGGGAAGTGACTTGGTTCAAATGACATAATTGGTTTTCATATTTATTCCCCCTCACTGATCTCAGTTCAAACGTGCTCAGCTCACAAGTCAAAAAGATGATTTCTTCTAATTATCAGTCCTGCAGCACTCATCTTGGGCTCTGCAAATCCAGCTGTATCCTTTGTGCCTCTACCATGCTGTCACCAAGAATAAAGTGTCTGCAATCAGGAGGCAGTCAGTCATGTTTTGTTGCTAATGTGCAAGGCAGAACAGAAGCTCCTTTGCTCCTTCACCCTGCTACTGGCTCTGTTGAGTCAAGAGCAGAAAAATGCATGTTTTCAGCTGGGGCATGACTGCAGGAGGGAGATGCAGGGGGCTGTGTAGGGGGAATAGCACAAGAGGGATATTCCAGGCTGCAGGAACAGCAGATGAGGTGAGGTTGATGAATGTGGTGGAGGATGAAGTCACTCATGAGTCAGTCTCTTTGCACAAAAGGGTGAGTGGAAGGGCCATGTCCCCTTGCTTGAAAGCTTCCTGCTTTGTGGGCTGGGATTTTAAAGCAGGCTCCTGCAGCCTCTGTGACTATTCCTGTAGTCAGGAGTTTGGGTCACACAGTTGTATTTATAGGTCTGTGACACAGCTCCAGAGCTGAGGCCATACTTGTATTGATTGATGTTTCACCAATCTCTGATATTGGTGCTGTGGGCCCTCCTCATTGAAGCCAAGGTCTCTGCTAATCGAGCTCCTCCTGAACTTTCAGGCCTTGCATTTGTAGGCCAAGACCGAATCATGGCTCTTGATGAGAAACTGGGGTTGGGCTATTCTTGCCATGGGAGTGGGAAGGGATGTACAAAGGAAAGAGCCAGGAGGAGAGCCAGGAGACTGCAATTTTTTTCTCCCTGCAGCTGCTGCACAAAGCCACCTCTTCCCTGTGGATGGACTCACCATGGGCTCCACACTCTGACCCATCTCCTGGCAGCAGTCACAGTCAATCTGACTCTGTGAAGTGTTGCCCCTGCCAGAGGATGAAGTGGGTCCGCAGCCCTTATACCATTCTCATCACTGTGTTGGCTGAGCAATGACTTAATTTTGTGCACAGAGCTGGTGCTGCTAATGGGTGTGATAGACAGCTCATCAAAATCCAGGGCTCAAACAGGCCTTTGCTAAGGACCTCTATTTAGCGTGTCCATCTGTTGTGTGGACAATACAGATGGCAAATCCATATTTCGGCAAGACCTCTGCACTTCCCCTCACCTGGCAGCCTAGGGGGTGAGCTGATGGCAGGGCAAAGGGGAGCAGCACTAAATGCTGGAAAGTTTTCTGGGCAGGATCAAGCAGCTGGGGGCTGAAGGCAGATTTTTCCACGAGTCACGCACATTTAACAAAGTGGCTTCTACCTGGAAGAGGATCATGGTGCCTGCTCTGTCTCCCAGCGCTTTCTGCCCCAGGCTGCAAGTCCTGCTACAGCACAACCCTGCCACACACAAGTGGGCTCAGCACAGAGCAGCCGAGCAAAGACCTATGGGCTGTGATAGGTGGGGGTACAGGGCTCCAGCGTCCTGTCTCCTGAGCCAGGCATCTCTCAGCTTCCCCAAGCAAACCCACTGCACTTTCAGACATCTGGTGACACATTTGCTACCTCTTGTCCCCTCTCCCTGTGCCACCTGAGAGCTGTGGGTTTGTTTTCTGTCAGAGCTCCAGCGTCTCAGGGGATGTTGGCATGGGATGTGGACGAGATGCTCTGGGGACTCTCCTGCATCACGTGGCTGCCCTGGGGCTGCGATTGCTGGGGATGTGGCTTGAAGTCCCTTTTCTTCCTTTCCAGTCTTGTGTGCCTAATTCCTCTGAAACAATCCCAAAAGGGCAGTCAAACATTTCCATAATAAGGAGCATTCTAAATAAGCAGTTTCGGTCTCTGCCTCATCTGTAGGCTTTTCTTAAGACAGCAAGTAGTTACTTTTGAAAGTAAGAACAAAAACCCAAAGAAACCAAACTGAATTTATTTCCTTTAAACTGTTGTAGAAAATGTTAATTATGATGATGAGCTTGTCATGCTCTGTGGTTTTTTTTTCAGTGCTTCTACTTGGAGGGAATGAGTAAATTCTACCTACGTTTAAAGTATGGATGATTTTATACACTTACACATTTATCTATATATACATATATATAGCTAAGCTTTCCTGATCTTGCCTACAGCTGTTTTGGAGAAAGCTCGAGTTAGTCTTGCAGATATGGATGCTAAACTTGATGCATGATGCAGTAGTTCTGTTACCTGAAATAAAGATAAGGTGAACAATTCCCACAGCTCTATTAATAATTTTCCCAGCAGGAAGAATAATATTCATCCTCCACTTGAGATTGGTCACTTTCTGCAGTCTTATAAAATACCTCTCATACATCAAAAATCACTCCAAAATGAGGGACTGCTTTTCTCTGACTTGAAACAAAAGGGATTAACACAGAGTACAAATGCAAAGCTGATAGATAATGGCATTTCTTTCTAAAGCTCCTATTACTTTCAGATTTCCAATCACCTGATGGACAAGTTCACCCCAAGTTACAGGAGCAGGTGATCCCTTTTTTTTACCCCTTTGGCATGATGAAGGAGATTTGTAAAAGCTTTTCCCATTTCTCCAAATTTGAGACGGACAAAGCAGACAGTCACAGTGAGTTCAGGGCAGACATTACCAAGACTTTTCAAATATCTTGTTTCTGAGGATCTGCATTATTTTCCTATTTAGTGAATCCATCCATCCATGCATCCATCCATCTGCACTGAACCCCGCAGTTATCTATGCACTGATGTACAACCATTATTTTTGCACAAACCCACCAGCCCACCCATCCACCCTCACATTGTGTTGGGGCTGGTAGTGCCCAGCGGGAGCTGGGAGCTCCCAGACTGGGACCTTGTGGTGCTTGTCAAGGAAAAACATCTTTTCTTCACCAGATTTTACACTGGTCCTCCCAAGGTCACCTTTCTGATAAATCAAACACTAAAGAGTTGCCTTGGAAGATATCTCACAGCCTCTCAACAGGCTCTCACATGCAGCATGGCAGGAGCTGTCACCCTGTGAATGAAAGAAGCAACCTGGGAATTTTCACATCCAGACATGCAGCTGAGCCAGCTCCCAGAAGAGTGTTTGGGAGCACAGGGGTAGCAGGCAGGCAGGGCATGGCAGAGCCAGGATCTTCTGCCCTGCCTTTGTCCTCTACCCCTGCACAACTCACATGTCCTGTTCCCACTCATCTCGCCACTACTCTTGTCTCTTCCCTGGATGGGGAATGATGCTGTCCCCATCCCCACTGGCTCTTGTTGGGGAGGAAGAGGCAGGGAGGCATGGGATGAGGGAAAGGGACAGCTGACTGATGGCTCACAAATTGGAGGGATGGGAATCTACACCCCTGCAGAGGCACCAGCCCAGGAGGAAAGGTGCTGAGCAAGCATCTCTCCCCTGCAGAAAGTGCCAAGGAGGTTTTGCACTTGCCTGTGAGAGACCTCTCCCCTGTGTCACTGCCACAGTAGCACCCCTGCAAGAGCTGCCCTTGTCTTTCTTGGGAGTTTAGAGAGTTCCCAGGACAGCCCCAACCTTGCACGATCAAGGCTTGGCTCCATCACCCGTGTCTGGTCCGTCAATCCTGCCCCCTGCCATGCACAGCAGCAGGCAGCTCTCACCAGCCACACAGGCTGGGAGGGCTCTGCAGGATAGAGCACTGGATTTTCCCTTCTGTGAGTGGCAGCAGCTAAAGCAGCTCTCCTGGCAGCTTCTCTGGGATCAAGTATGCTGAGAGGACCCTCTGAAGAGCACAGCTCCATTTTCCATGGGTGCTTGGATTCAGTGCTTTACCACATGGGACAATAGAGAGCTCCAGTCCTCAGGGCAACGGAGAGCCCAACCCACTGCCAGGCACCTCTGAGAGTCCTGCTGTTGTGGCTGTAAACCACTCCGTGTCCTCGCTGAGGTCACCCAGTGTCCATCCCAGCCATGGCAGTGGCCGATGTGCAGAGCCTCCTGTCTGTCTCCAGCAACAAGAGAGGAGCAGGACCCTGGAGAGCCTCCACTGGCTGGTGTGCACCTCCAGTAGCCCTCAGACTCCCAGGCCAATTAAAATCCTCTTCAAACGATGTGCCTCATCTCCAGATCCCTCTGGGGAACTTGCACCTCATTAGTGTTATTGGGAGATATTTCCATTCTAGCAGAGCCCACCCAGCCACTGAACTACCACGACTGTTGTGGGAGTGAGTCCCGTAACTTGAGACACAACAGGGTGAAGGGGACCATCAGCTCTGACATCTCACGGGGACCTTCTGTAATCACTCCTTGCCGGGTTCAGCAAACAATGCAACAGCACTTTTTTAATTGCATCTGCTGTTTCTGTGATGCCTGTGTTCCAACACCTCTGCCCCTGGAGCACCACACACTTCATAAATGTTTGCCACTGTGTCTAGATACCCACAGGTTGGCTACAGCTTTGAAAACCTCCCAGTTTATCCTCAGGATTAGGAGGTAATTATCCAACCCCCATGTCACAGACAGGGAAATTGAGGCAGAGGGCTGTGAATTAGAAAATGAACAGTGCAGTATCCTCTCTGGCCATGTGGAGGCCTGTGGAGTTAAAAAAAGCAGATATGGGGAGTTCTCCCTCAAAAAACCTCCCTTCAAGGTGGTTTCCAGAGAGCAAGGGGAAGGGAGCAGCAGCTTCATGGCGTGGATTCCCTAACATGTCCTTTCTTCCTGGGACAGTCCAAACATGGCTGACCACCTTCTACCAGACTCTGCCACACCATCTGTGCTGCGGGGCAAGAAGCGTCTGGCTCACAAACTGGTTTTCATGGAGCTGGCACCAGAGGGAAAGGCTGGGGGAGGCAGGGGATGAGGTGAGTTAATGGAGCAGCCCATCCTCTACCCTTCTCTCATGTGCAGGGAATTTAACACACCAAAGCTTTTCCAGGATGACAGTTGGCTGATGAGCCTGAAATAAATGAGACAGCAGCATGGGGAGGTGTGAGACCAGCGCTGTGGAGTGAGGAGGGGGCAGCTCTGCCAGCTCCTGCCCTCTTCACTGACACATGGCAGGGCTGTGGAAACTGAGCCCTGGTATCCTGGTCCCCAGGGAGCTGCTGTGCTCCTGGAGCTGGTGTCCTGCACACTGCCTTACCAGCACGGGTGCAGGTGGCACCATTGCCACCCCACTCCCAGCTGATCAAGTCAAACACCTTACTGCAGGAGAAGCAGCAGCACTAAACGGCCACATGCTCAGCACAGCAGTAAGTTCTCCCTTGTTCCCACCTTGGTGAAGCAGCTGCAACCATATAAAATTGCCATTTTCCTGAATATTTTCTGCCTGCAAGGACCATGTTTGCTGCCTAATGCAATGGGCACGGACTTGGACAAAGTAAATTCAGTGACGGCATAAGGACAGAAGGTTTTGATAGAACCTGGCTCAACGAAAAACAAATTTGCCACAGCATTTAAGAGGTCTTCTGCTTCCTCTAAGTACTGGCTCCAAACGGATATAGAGCAGGACTTGTATGGCAGGATTCTCCCCTTCCTGTCTTAAAAGTATTATGAAAGATTAGTGCCTGCTGTCATCATGGTTTGCAGGCATGTTATTGTTATTAATTATGGTTATTACTGCAGCGCAGACCTACGCAGCATCTGGCCCACAGGCTGCCAGCAGAGCCGGGCTGCCAGCGCGGGGAGCAGCTCCTTCTGCCCGGACAGCTTGGGAGCCAAAAACCCGGCAGCTGCCCGAGCAGCAGGAGCTCACCCGCGCCGTGGCCAGCTGGCTTGGCAACCAACACGCCATGCCAGCGAGCCGGGCAGCAGGCAGGAGCTCTCCTGCCTCCAAACACTCCCTGCTGCCTGCCAGGAAAGGTGGGAATTTCGGGAGCACGGGAAAGCGACATATCCTTTTGGAGAGCAGCAGCCACGCCAGGGTGTCCGGCAAAGCTGGGTGTAAAACAGGAATGAGTTTTCATGAGTATTTTCAAGCAGTGGATTTAGCTCTGGAAATTTTGCAGAGACATTCCCTTTCATCAGCCTGGGATGCTTGGGAATGCTGAGGGGGTTTTATGTGGCACTTTTTGGAGGCGGGGGAGGACTTTGGTATTTTTAGAGGCTCTCCTTCATCTCCCCTCTGTTGTTTCTTTGCTTTCTTTCTTTGAAGAGAAGTGAAGAGAGGAAAGGGAAAAAGGAAACACTCCAAATTAAAACGGGAGGGCATGAAGCTTTGCTGGAAAGCAAAGGAGAAGAAACCTCCCCTGGTGGCCCTTCCCTGGGGGAAGAATGAAAGGAAATGTGGTGAAATCAAAGTACTTGTGGAAATGTAAATTCCTAGTAAACACCGTGGGGGAAGGAGTCTGTGAATATTTAAGTAACTCTACTTAGTTGTATCAACGGCAGCTCAGCCCCGGCAGGGAGGAGGAAGGGGGGGCTGCCACCTCTCCGAGCCCTGTGACATGGGACCCCCAGTGCCCCAAGGCAAGCGATTCATCCCAGGGAACTAATCAGCTCTGCCAGGGAGAGATACTCCCTGCTCCATGGGAGTTTCTATTTTTGCTGTGACTTACCGTCACCGCTGCTCTAATGGGAATGGCCGAGCGTTAATGAGCATCCCTGGATGGGGTGTCTTGGCTGGCTGTTCTTGACAGCAGGATTCATGAGCTCCATCCAGCCTTGTCACCCCCAGAAGTGGCTGATGGGCCTCAGCAGGACCTTATGTGTCACTCAGACAGAAGAATTAACAAAGACATTTGCTTAATCCAGAAGAATTTGCTGACAAAACTGCTCCAAGAGGAGCAAGGAGCAGCTCTTTGTAGGAAAGGGTCCTTGCCTTTTGTAGGAAGAGTCCAGGAAAACCACTGCCTGAGAATCTGAGGTCCTGAGAGAGAAGGCTTAGCAGGCACAATTCTACCAGGTGATTGCTCAGTAAGTGGCTTGTTTGAATTGTACAGAGCCTGGGAAAACGTTTTTATCTGGGAGGACATCTTGGTAGTGAGCATCACAGATCCACATGCTGATGGGGCAGTCCCAAACAGCCAGAGAGGGGGCACAGAGACCCTACGAACCCTGAAGGGTGAGCAGGCTGTGTTCTGAGCCTGTTGCACCAACAGCCCTGTACTGGCATGGACACAGAGTCTCCAAAACTGAAGGCTCAGCTGTGACTGTATCCCTAAGGGCATTCCAGCAAATTCAGGGATGTCTGCTGTTACTTTACAGAGAAAGTAAAGCCTTTGATCTGGTTTTATATCTCTGTGTCTAGATATCCTCTTCCCATCAAGTCTTTGGGCAGGAAAATGAGGGAAGGCCAAATCATGGGATAAAAAGTCAGGACAGAACCATTTATTTTTTCGATCCTGACAGCTTGCTTCTTTAGGTCCTGGCCTTGCTATGACTGTGGAAGTCCTGGACCCAGGAGGTTCCAAAGGTGCCTAAATAGCTCTGTGAGATTTCTCCTCCTGGCAGCCCGCACATGAGCTCCTTGCTTGACTGGAAACACTGGTCCCAGGTCCCCTCCAAAGGAGGGATGGGGACTTGTCACCAGGGAAGAAAAAGTGATTAGGAGGTCCTCAAACCTGCCAAATTAGTCTGGAGCTGGTAGATAGCAGAGGCAGACTGTTGCTCAGTCCTCAGCAGCATGGAAATGCGGCCGCAGTTCAAGAGCCTATTAAAGACAGGCACAGACTTCATTAGCCACATGTCAGAAAGCACTTTTTACAGTAAATCCTACTTAATAGCCATATGCTAGGAGAGAATTAAATGCTTTTTAGCTCTCAGACAGTTATGTAAACTAGAGACAAGAGAAAAAAAATAACAAGTACCAACAGAGGAGTCTTCAGTACATACCAGTTATTAATGTATTTATCTAGGCCATTTATTTATTGAAGATATATTTTTTTTCTGGGACAGGCCTATTAAGTCTGACAGCTTAATCGACACCCAATGGGAAAAACGCCATTTTAAAAAGTAGTTAGACTCCCATTGATTTCAATATAAACTCCATTTTTTATTTTGTATTTTTCCCCAGCCATCACAGTCAGTTTGACAGACTCGTTAACAAGATACTAAACTGCCCCACTCTTTTTTTGAGAACAATAAATTACTATGGAGAAAGATGCTGTTGTCTGAACAGATGCTTTTCACAGTGTAAACATCCCTTGACTGATAAGCAGAGAGGGAAGAAACGTGCAAACTCGCCCTTTCATGCTAAATAAATAACGGGGCTGGAAAACGGGCACTGAAATCAATGCTGTTTTGCTCTGCAAAGAATGCTATACTGGAGGACAGGATGGTTTAGGAGATGGATAATGGGCTACAGAGAGTTTGCTTGGTTGTGGTTTGCCGTGTTAATCCATCTGACTGTGGAGGAAAGGAGCTCTGTGGCTGTCTGGGATGTGGCTGATGAGGGCTGTGGGGTGGGGCTTGGCCCCACCTTGCTCTGGTATGGACAGAGTGGGTCTGTCCCCTGCCAGGTCCCTTCATCCAGGTGATGGGCACAGTAAGGCTTGCAGCAGGAGCTGGCTAAGCTGCAGGTCAGAGGCCAAAGGGAGCAGCCTAAGGTGGCACTAGCTGGTGGCTCACAGGCCAAATTGACTCATGCTGCCACATCATTCGGCACAGGGGAACCCCTGCCAGCCACAGCACAGTCTGGATGCAGACCTTTGCCAGGATCCAGGGTTAGCTGATGGCAATTCTCTGCTGGTATGTGGGTGAGAAACCCATCCCTGTGCACCGTGGAAGAGACTGGGGGTCACAGAGTTCATTAGCAAGGGCCAGAGCCAACTTGCCAGCACAGAGCTGGACTTTCTGAACATCCACTCCAGGAGAGATGGGGAGGACAGACCTGCAAGTGCCTCTGCATGGATACCAGCTCCACCTGGGCAGGGACACAGGGAAACGGCCAAGCACATGAGGCTGCAGGTGGTGCCTCAGCATCATCTGGCTCTTTTCAGCTCCTCTCTGAGGTCTCTCCATGACAGGTGCTTAAGGCGGAGTTCCCCCTCTGACAGCAGCAGCTCCACCCAAGGTGGTGTCATGAGACATCATTCCCCAGGACGGCAGCACCTTCTTTCCCAAAGAACAGATTCCTGCAGTCAGTCACACTGGCAGGGGTTATGTCTCAGGGACTGGGACTTGGCCAAGCCACCTGTGAGTCACTGACCAAGGCTGCCAGTGCACCCTCATTTTCATAGTAAGCGCTTCTGGGCTGTACTGGTTGGCTCTTCCTTTTCAGCCACAAATAAAGAGGCAGAGGTTTTGTTTTAAAACGGAGATGCTGCCAGACAAGGCAGTCTGAGAGGGACAGTTCTGGGTCAGGGCAGGTTTATCCCTGCCTAACAAGATAGTCCCAGCTGTTGTCACGCCCATGACATGATTTGGGTTTATTTGATTAATTAACATTATTTGATGCTGGGGTAGATTAGATGATTAGGTAGATTGATGTAGGTAGATTGATGATTAGCATTATTTGATGCTGGGGTAGAAGTAGAATGTCACAGCTCCTGCTGTCCCCCAGTGCCTGGAACACTCTCAGGGACAGACACTGACCATGCTCAAAGCCCCTCAAAGATCATCACATTGGGGCAGCAAGCAGGTAATAACAGAGTTAAGTTTTTCTGTATTTATACTTAATGCTTGTATTTGACCTTGCTCAGGATCCTTGTCTTACAACCACCACATCCACTTCTCCCGTGGGTGCTTCCTCAAAATCCTTACTAACTGCAGCATTGAGTCAGAAAGTTCCTGGTTTTCCTGGCATCCCCTTTCTTCCTCCCCCTCAAACCAGCCCTCCCCAGCTACACATTCCCAGCTCAGAGCACTGCATTAATGCTCCATTTTATTGCATGCTCTTAATGACGCATCTGCAGATACTTCCCCTCTCTAACTGAGCAAATTCTTGCTGGGATGGAAATTTTAAAATGAGAGTCAGATTGTTTCCACATCACAGGGCACAGCCAGGCTTTAAATACGACAAAATTCCTGAAATCCGTTATCCTGTCACCTAAGTATTTAAATAATTAACTACAGAAACATCCCACAGGCCTGGCTGAGAAGGCGAGAGTGTTTGCATACTAATTGATCACTAAATGCAAAGCAAACAGCTCATGGATCTGTCAATAATTACTTTAGAAGAGGCAGCCGTGGTCACTGAAATGAACTTAATCTACTCAAAGACTCAGCAGCACTTACAGGTGTAAGCACCGGCTCTGGCTGTTCACTCTAATGACTTTATTATTTCAATGTCATTAGCCCTGTTCCTCTCCAAGTTTTGCTAATGGGCACGCACATAACCAGCCTTTGCTACTGAATCATTCTCCCACTTCTTTATTTATTCCTTTCACTCTGTGGGGGCTGCAATTGCTTTCTATATCTATGCACACACATATATTGATCTTCTCCTTTTTTTCCTTTTTCTTAATTAGAACTGAAAGGACAATTTTCTTGCTGAAGGTGGCAATCAGAGGAAAGCACGGTTCATTTCCGAAGGGCTCCCACCTCCAGATCCCCAGCACACGCTGCGCATCCCGGGCTCCCTTACATAAAGACACATCAGAGTGAGGAAATGAGCCTGGCTGCTGTTTAACCATTGGGATGTTATTGCAGATCTTTTCTAGGAGTCTGGGATGCTGAAACAGAGCCAGAGCATCCTCTGAGCGTGTTGCTTCCTGAATCCATCATGCCCTGGCTCCTGCTCTCCCCCTGCATGTCTCTCCAGGGTCTTGGCTGAACCATCCCCAAGGACACTTGTTCTCTGTCCAGCTTCTCTCTTCTATTGCCCTCGTTCCCTGCTGCCCCAAAGCCCCTGCAATATCTTGGCTTCAAAATGCTGCCCTGACTTTACCAAAAACCTTGTATTTTCTCAGGAGAGGCAGCTGCCTCGTCTTCCCTGGGTCCCCCCTGCCTCGGCTTCCCTGGCACTGCGGCGGTGGCTTGCTGCAGCCTCCGTTAATGAGGACTGGTGCAGGGGACTGTGAAGCTCCCTTAGTAAAAATCTCCCTGGGACTGACCCAAATCCATCTCAGAACTCCAGGGGCGGATGTTTTTCAGGATTTTCTGTGAAATGACATGTCAGCAGCCGCATTCACACCGTTCCCAGGTGGGAGATGGATGCGGCAGGGCAGTGACTGAAGGGAGACAGATAATTTTATACTTTCTGGATGTTAGTAGAGTAAAAGGAGTATGGAGGTGAATAGAAGGAGGTCTTGGTCTACAGGGAGCCTTACAGACTCACTGAGCTCTGCTGAGAACTACTAATGCCCCTCAGTGTGCACCCTACAGGTGAGGAGTACCCGGACTCCCCTGCTGCCTCCAGCCCCAGTGTCTCTGCACCCCATGGCCAGGTGGACATGTCCCCTTTCCTTTTTCCTTGCTGTTTTTCAAACAGCCACCACTGCATTTATGCAGCACTTAAGACTCCCTAGGCCATGGTGGGCAGAGATGGGAATTTCAGCACATGACCATGTGTATTGTGTATGCACATAAAAGCATGAGTATTTCTCCATTAAGCAATGAGAAGCCTTGCCTCAAACCCCTTGTTTAGTCCCTTTAGGCTTTTGGCTCAAAACCCTTGTTTAGTCCAAGCTCTATCAGGATGGAGGACCAGACTCACCCTTTTCAAAGTCAGTCAGCTGTAAGATGGGAGGAAAGTTTCCCTGCAGGCATCTCAGCATGGCCTGGAGGTGGTGGTGATGTTTCTTTGAAGCACTTGAAGTCACACATCTCCCAGTGCAGGACAAGCGTGGCAGCCAGCTCTGACTCTGCCATCCCCAGCCCTCCTGAGGATGAAGTAGTGATGGGAGTTGCTTCTTTTAACCCAGAGCACAGAGCTTCTCGCTAGGAGTGTGAAAAAGTGCCTCGTAGGAGGATTATTTGCCTTGGCATTAAGCTTGAATAAACAGGCAGGGGACACTGGGTGAGGGATGGAGGGCGCTGAGCTCAGACACACGCTAATGAATGTGGCATCCTTGAGTGTGTGAAGGAAGGGAAAGCAGACAGAGCTGTGTGGGAGGCCTCAGCACTGACAGTACACTAATCAGTGCAGCCTCTGCCTCAGCCCTGCTATTGCTCAACCCATTAGCTGAGCTGTTATCATAAAGCTTTCTCATAGTCCACCCCTTTGGTGGTTCTGGCTCACAACAAAAGGCAACCTTTGGTCTTCTTCAGAGCGTCCTACTTACAAGATCACCCATGAACAAGAGGGCCTGCTCCTACATCCACCAGTTGCATTTTACACCCCACTCTCCAAACTGCAGCCCCATTAAGCCAGTCTCTTTTTTCCAAGTCATGTGGTGCAAATATTTATTGAGCCATTTTGCTCAGGACATCTTCCTTTGTGAGAGATTGAAATAATTTTAAAAATCAGGTCCTCTTTCCTTATTTTGTGGGGTGAAGGGATGATTTGTGTTGCTGTCTGTTGTCTGTTTTCAGCAATGTCCCAGCCCCACTGTCCCCTGTGCCCACGAGGTCCCTGTGCTGTGTGTCGTGGGTTGCAGCCTTTTTCCTCCTTTCTTGCATTAATCAGTGAGGTAGGAACGAGAAGGCTGGAAACAGCTTTTTTAACAATCCCTGCCACGACTCCACCACCAGCCTCTTTGACTTCATGATTTATTTCTTTTCAGGAGTGAGCTAGACTGTGAAATCACTTTGAAGTTTTTCTCCTGAGAGGAAACATCAGGAAAGTATTAATACAACCAATTTTTTTTTCTGTGATAGAGGCAAAAAAGAAAACCAAGGCAGAAATAAGAAGAGCTCCTGCAGAGTTGTTTACTCTAGATTAAACTGTCCTAGACTCTCCAGATCTTAACAGTTTTAGCTGAGGAACAGCCTGAAAGTGATTAATTTATAAGGTGACAAATATAACTTGCAGGCAAGAGGCAATTTGACTGTTCGGCTGGGAGCAAAGAGGCTGTAAACAGGTTGTTCCACCCTGTGAACAATATATTTGCTTTCAAGTTGGGGATAAAATTCAGGGCTCTGGTTACCTTGGGTTTTGGTATCTGACCCAGAGCTTTTTGGCCGTAGCTTTACTGGTCTTGCTGACAGTCTTTGACCAGCAGATGGACATTCATAGCTCTGTGTGGCCTGAAGGTCACATAACCCCCTGAGAACTGCTGCAATGAGTGATTCAGCCAAAACTCTGCTGGTTTGCTGTGCTCAGGTGGGCAGGGGAACATTCAGAGGGAAGGCACATCCAGGGGGATATAGCCCTGTGCCTTTGCCATCTGCCCCAGGGGCTGAGTGGGGCCTGGAGCTGCATTCTGGGTGCAGGCACAGTTACCTGTCTCACAAGTTCTCTGCAGAAAGCCAGATCATCTCTCAGGACTAATGACATTAATTGTGCCTGGATGAAAGCAGACACACACTGCTTAATTTATTCTTCCTGTATTGCTGTTGATTGCTTGTTATTCTATTACCCCCCCACTGGATAGATCTTGTACTCAATTATTACACTGATGACCCGCCTTTGCTGCTAATGTGACACTCTTGTTTCCTCTTCACTACAACAGCCTCTGAAATAACATAATGCATCAGTCCTGTGCAGCAGCACACGGGGCTGGGCGCTCTGGGGCTCTCACACGCCGGTGCTGAGTGAACCCTGCAGCAAAAGACACCATCCTTCCGTGGTACCGGTTTAATGAAATATTTTGTGAGTTGAAGTTGTCTCTGCTGCTGTCCCCAGGCCCCATGTTTTGACCAGGCACCAGAGGCTTGAGAATTATTGATCCGGGTAATTCAGGGAGTTGTGAATAAGGTTGTTCCCTCCAACAGAAGGAGGGATCTCGCAGGAGATATATGAAGGCACTGGCTCGCTCCTTGTAGCTACTGCAGCTGTCCCATATATCTTCCTGTTAAAATGTGCTCTGGCTTAACTAAGACAAGAATTAAAGGCAGGCTGAGGGCTGCAGGAAACAAAAATTTGGCAACCCACCACCAGGATGTGGGATGCCTTTGTAGCCCAGCACATCAGACGATGGGGTGCAACACAGACTTATCTTTTTCCTATTCATGACTTGGAAGATCACCCCTTCCCACCCAGAGCTGTGACACGGTACCTTTTGTGCAGCAAGATGGGAGTACTGGTCTGCCTCCCAGAGCCCCAGTTTTAACCTTCTTCATGGTCTGGTCAGGCTCAGCAGGGAAATGGGTCACAACCACACAGGCTGAATGAGACTTGGAGAAGCCATGTCTGCAGGGCAGAACATGCTCATCCTGCCACAGTGATCTGCCCGTCTTGAGCTGCCCACTGAGTCAGAGTCACTCTGACCCTGCTCCAAGCAGACCCACAGTCCCCCCCACTCAGCCTGAGTGAAGACCTGTTGCTCCCGGTGCAAGAAGGGCCTGTGTGGTTTTCCCTTCCTCACTGCCTCCTTCATCGCTGATGTATTTCAAAACAAGAGTTTTCACAGTTCATTTTTGCCGGTTTCAGAGAAAAATCCTTGCTGAAGGCAGCAGTTCTCTGACTCAATAGCTTTGTTTATATCACGGGCTGCAAATGGGCTTCCAGCAGCCAGGCTCCAACTTGTCTCCTGATAAAAGAGTTTCAAAGAAGACTGGTTTGAGGGAGGTCCCTGAAAACTACTACATCTACAGGTCTTAGCAATGTTGCTCTCTGATAAAGCCAATGATTGGGATGGTTTTTGGGAACTCTGACCACTGCCGGGCCATTGGACAGGCCCCATGCAAGAGTGGGAAATGTCTTCTTCCCCGTACTGGAAAACAAAAGAAAATTATTCTCAAAACTCAGGCTCTGAATGGCAGTTCAAGGCTATGCTGGGGCAGAGCCTTCCAAACCATGGCCGAACCCCATTAAATGAGCCTCCTTCTGCTGCCAGCAGTGTTTTATCAGCTCCATGAATTCATGATCCAGGGCTTGCTCCTGGCCTTTGGAGATGACTGTGTCTGGCTGCTCAGCCCCTGGGGCATCCCTACTGCGCTTCCAAAGTTTCTCCTATAGACCAGCAAATAAAACATCCCTGGTGCTAACAACTGATCTTGGAGATGTTTTATTTTCCCTTCACATAATGTCCTGGTTTCTCATAAACACAGGAGGATGCAGCCTCCAGTTCTGCGTGGTGCAGAAGTGCCATTAGGGCAGCCGGCGCAAGCACTGAGCAGCAGGCAATTTAGGATGATAGTGTGCTAAAACAGTTGAACAACCCACAGTCAATTCAAAAGCTTTCTGGCAGCTCTCCCTTCATTTTGGAGATTTCTCTCTTACAGACCTATATAGGAGAGGATTAGTAGAGATAAATTGGATGGAAACTCTGCCTAATGTGTCAGCAAAGCTAGATTACAGCTCTCTGATGCTTTGTAATGCTTGGTGGTGCTGTCAGAGGTTTCTCCTAGGTCCTGAAAGAGGCTTTTGTGAGGCTTTGCCCAGGGCATGGAGACCAGAGGGGAGCAGCCAGTTCCAGTGCTGAGCTTCATGGTGGTGGTTTGAGGCTGTTCTGCACACAGGTGCTGCCTTGTCCTTGTCCCACTCTGCGGGCTGACTGTTCCCCAAACATCTCCACGGGTACTGGGAAGAGAAAGGGGTCTGTCAGAACACAAGGAAGACTTCAGGCTTGGTGCCATCTCCAAATTGCTCCCTGGAGATTTTGTTCCTCCTCCTCAGCTGCATGCAAAGCGGAGGAAGGACCCCCTGTGAATTTACACTGTTTGAAGTCCTGAGAGGCAGCGAGCTGCCTCCAGCGTGGGCGAGCCTGCCTTGGTGCTTCTGCAGTTCCCTGTGATCCTTACCCTCCTCTCTGATCTTGTCCAGATGCCACCACCACTTGTTAACTACAGCATCTTTGCATCCAGCTGCTCAGCATCACCCGGCTCTGATATGCAGAGATTCACAGTAGAGGATATCTGTGAGCACGTTCTTTTCTGCCCATAAATACAGATATTTTTCCTTTTGAATCATGACTACATGAACTCCATTCTATTTACTCCATTACCCACAGGCAAATTGTAAAATGATAGCCCTGTACTTCAGCTGAGAGGCTGTGCTTTGAGCAGTTCCTGCAGCTCAGAAACTCTTATTAATGCTGTGCTGTGAAGGGAAGGGTTGTGGACCACAGAATGTGTGATTACTCAAGATAAAAATGATGTTCCCATACTCCAAGAGGAATGTATTAAAAAGGCCCCCCAGTCTATTAACCACCAAGATTGGGGGGTGTATTGAAGCTACTCAGTTTAAACCTTAGTTGACACTCTAGGGGATTTTGCTCACTTTCCTCATTTAATCTACTTATTTTATAGGCAGACAGGCAGATGGACAGGGACTGATCCCTCTCCCACTCCTCACCCCGTTATCTGCTGACTTCTGTCTGCCTGACACCATCAGTTTGTGGCCCCTGCCTGTGTTTTTTTTTTAAGGTGTTCAAAGTTTTTCTTTGAGAGATAAAACCTCCTGCAACTTAAACTGAAAAATCTGAAATAGCCCTGGCTGGAGCAGGAATTAAGCAGCAAACCCTTATTTATTTTCTCCTCAATGCTCAAATCAGACCTTTCCTGCTGTTCCTAAGAGGTGTTGCCCATCCTGCCCCTGCAGACCCATCCTCTGCAGAAGGGCACTTCTGGCATCAGCCTGAGGAGAATCCCCTGACTGAGCAGGGGATGCTCTGGGGGATGACTGGGGACCACAGGGGACACAGGGAGAAAAACAGCCCCATCTGTCCACAAAATTTCCCATCATGATGCATTTCATCTGCTTGCCTTAAAAGCACTCACATACCTGGACAGAAACATCCTTGTGCACAATTACTTTGTTAATGTGCTTGCATTTAACAAAATGCACTAACTCTGAACATTAAGTTGTGTTTATTGTACCTCTGGAGACCTTTTGGAAACCACCTAGCAGTAATCTGGCCTCTAACCATAATCAAAATGGGAATCCCCAGAAAAATCTATGAAAGATGGTATCTGGGGTCTGAACTGGCAGGCAATGGAGCCTTCAGAGCTAATAACTTCATGCCCTTTTGTTGACTGGCAGCTTCAAAATTGAATGTCTCTGGTTGTTGCTCTTGGGAGCAGAGCTTCCTGTGGCTGTTCCTTGGCGAACAGTGATTAAACTGCAGCTTTATGCTGCCAGAAAAAAAAGATGGAAAAAAGTAGCTTTGTAAACAAGCTCTCAGGAGAAGCCCTCTGGTTTGCCCTGCTCACCTTGTACATTCTCAAAGTGAACACAACCCTCCTTCTTCAAAAATCTGAGGTTTACTTAAAAATTGCCAGACTAAATTTTTTTAAAATTTGGGGTTTTTTATTATTATTATTACAATCAATGTTGGGAAACTAATTTGTCTTTTTCATTTTGCCATTGTTCAGGTTCTTATTTTTTCCAGCTGCATGGGCAGAGGAGACCAAGGCAGGGACCTTGAGCCCTGTCTGCACAGGACAAAGGTGTGGGGATCACTCCTTGTCCAGGCAAACCTCTCTGCTGGCTCAGTCCTGCTCTCTTGGCTGCTGAGAGACGCTGCATCCCAAAGGGGAGCTGCCTAGGACAGTCCTAATGGGGTGCTAAGGAATTGCAGGGCTATGTGGTATCGTTCCTGGCACATGGAATTACAGCCTGGACACAGCCAGTGCTTCACTCCTCGATGCTGCTTCCCCATATTTGCCTGCTGAGCCAATTTCTGACAGAACATTTAAAAATTAGACACTCTTAATGTCATAAATGAGCAATCACTTTTTTGTTTGTTTGTTTGTTTGACTTGCTATCCTTTGACTTGTTTCTCCTCTTTTTTCCTTTTTCACTTACTGGTTCCCAGGGCAGTGGTGAGTGGCTCATGAGTTGCACCCACTGCAGTGGGTGCAACTCATGAGCCACTCACCACTGCCCCTTCACTGTGCCAGGGCTCTGGAGCAGACACTGGCTGTGGAACCAAAGCAGATGCTGATAACAAAAAAATGCTGAGATTAAACCCAGAGAAATCCATTATTTTCCTCATGCCCTTCAAATAAAACCGCCCTCCTGTTGAACAGGGGCTTATTATTGCAGCATCTTGAGAGGAGGGATGTTGCCATATAGCTAATGTGATGATTTCAGGTACAGTTGCTGATGCCTGATTAAACATCTCTGGGATCAAGCAGACTGCTTGGATTGAATGGGCCATTATTCTATCCCGCTAACAGCAGACTCACAGAAGCACCTTATAATTAAAATCAGGATAGATGTCATCACTAAATTTTGATGAAAAGAGCTTCTGGCTTTGCGCATGTCCAGGCATGTTGGGTGAAATGCAGAGGACAGATTTTGCAGCTTCCTCTGTTTCCTTTCCCTTCAGCACAAGGGAGCACATTGTAGTTGTGCATTGGGGAATTTAGGGTATAAAATATAAGATAATTCAGAACTTGAAGGACTAGACTAGATCTGTTCCTATTGCCTGAGCCAGTGATAATGCCTGCCATGCCCTGGGTTCAAAGAAGCCAGCACAGGAGGTGGGTGGTGAGACCCTGAGTTCATATGTTCCTGCTGTGGGTTTGGGGATGCACTTGAGCACTGTGCACAGCCCTGGTCTTTGCACAGATGCAGAATATTTAGAGGAGCTACAGAGGAGACGGAAGTAGTGCAGGAGATGGGAGAGCTGCCTTAGGAAGAGACAAAAAAGAGGCTGGGATTCTTAGCAGGGAGAGGAGAAGGCTTGAGGAGGCTGAAATCATGAAGGTTTTAGGTAAAGTGACTTGTTAACTGCATCCCACAGCACCCTCACTGAAACTAGCAGGATACCAACTTAAACCAGGTACAAGGTGGCAGGGATTTGCACAGAGGCAGGACATGTCCTAAGCATGCTGCCTGGAGATTGTGGACTCTGACAGTGTCAGCAGGGTTGGTGCAAGAGCAGCTGTTATTGAGGCTGTCCTTCAATCCATGGCACAGGGCAGATGCAGAACGGAGCACAGCACTACCCCACTGCTCAGAGCTCGGCAAACTCTCCTTGCTTCCTAGTGTAAGATATTCAAGTAAAGGCTGTAAAATTCCTGGGGCTGCTTTGCATGTGGGATGTTTGTCATGATCAGCGTGGGGTGTCACTTAAAATCTGATTCATCCAGATCCCCCTGGAATGACATGTTTAATATGAATTATCTTTTTTCCTCCAGCAATTTTCTGACTGCTCCTCTCTATAGATCTGCGAGATATAGAAAATGCTGTATATCTCCTTTCCTGCAGCCAGTGTGGAAATTAAACATCTTACCTCCTCAAGGGACAGATTTTTCCCTGAGCAGGAGCCCAGGTAGCGGAGCTGGCAGGCTGGTCTGTCCCTTCTGGTTGCAGAAACACAGCCTTTGTCACACATGCTGTTTGTGCCCAGCAGCCTGAGTAACACCCCTCCACCAGTGCAGCTGGCTTCCATCTCTCTTTCCTTGAGAAAAAATCCTGCCAGCTATGCTCCAGTGCAGTTCCTGCATCATGAGATGCCTGAACCTTTTTTGTAAATGTGAAGCCCCCAAATTTTTATAGATGAGGCATAAGGGAAGGGATCCAATCCACACCTCCCAACCCCACACAGCATGGGTCATTTCTCAGAGCTTTTCCTCTTGGAATTGTTTTCCATAATTTCTCTGGGTTTTCCCCTCCAACCCCACCCTGGCTCAGCACCATCTCATCAGTCCCACTGAGGTTTCCCTCTCTGAGGTGTTGTGGTTTAACCCCAGCCAGCATCAAGGCCCTCACAGCCATTTGCTCATTTCCCCACCAGCAGAATCAAGGGGAGAATCAGAAGGGTAAAAGCCAGGAAACTCACGGGTTGAGATAAAGACAGTTTAACAAGGAAAGCAAAAGCTGCTCGAACTAGCAAAGCAAACCAAGGAATTAATTCACTGCTTCCCATGGGCTGGCAGGTGTTCAACCATCCCAGAAGAGCAGGCCTCATCACACCTAACAGTGACTAGGGAAGACAAATGCCATCACTCCAAATATCCCCCTCTTCCTCCTTCTTCTCCCAGTTGTATATACTGAACATGATGTCATACGGTCTGGAATACATCTTTGGTCAGTTTGGGTCATCTGCCCTGGCTGTGTCTCTTCCCAGCCTCCCCTGCACCCCCAGCCTCTACTTCAGCATGGCAGTACAAAAAGCAGAAAAGGCCTTGGCTCTGTGTAAGCCCTGCTCAGCAATAACAAAAACACCTCTACACTTTCAACCCTGTGTTCAGCACGAATCCAAAACACAGCCCCAGACCAGCCACTGTGAAGAAAGTTATCTCTACCCCAGCCCAGACTAGCAGAGCAGGATTTGCTGCCCCAAGCCCTGAGCAGCAGGGGAGCTCTGTGCCCCAAAAGCCCAGCAGAGAAGGCAGCACTGTGGCTGAGGAGTCTCTGGCCCATTTGCAGCCTGCAGTAGCCACGCACAGAAACATCCCTGAGCAGGACCAAGGTTGTGGGCTGAGCAATGCCTGGCTCTGAGTCTGGAGTAGGACCATCGGCCACTCCACAAAGCTCAGCCTCGTGGGCAGCTCAGGGCCAGCAGCCACATGTGACAGGAGTGTGTGATGAGTGCCTGTGAGTCTCTGCATGTGTCCACTCCCTCTCCTTGCCTCTGCAAGCACATAGGTTTGCAAGCACACGTGTGAACCTGCGTGTCCAGACTCCTAACCCCATTTCTCTGGGAAGAAGCCACCGAGGAGCTCTTTCCAAGTAACATTTCCAATAAAGAAACCTGCGCAAATGGTGCGTAAAGCTTTTATGAATCAAGCCCTTAATCAGGACGTCGGGTTTCCGAGCACATCCTTCAGGCCTTACAGCCCTTTAATGCATTCATCACATTAAGAGTTAATTTACAACACGCGGTTTGAGGCGAGCCCTCGGCCCGTCCGTGAGGATCCGCCTGAAGTGGGAGCCGTGCATTAACAACCCAAATGTATTCCACTCTCAGGAAAAAAATATTACCCCTGATATTTTTGCCCTTCAAGGGAGACTCTGGGCCGTGGAACAACATAGCAATGGTGTGACAGGGCCACCACCGCGTTCATGAATTTTAGATGCCTGCGAGAAATTATCTATTTTTCTGGACCCTTGCTGGGCTCAATCAGTTCCTCCGTGGTTGGTGACAATTAAAGAACCAATATGATGCAAAGAGGATATTTTAGACACTGCTTGACACCAAGGCTCCCATCCCACTGGCTTTGGTCTCTTCCCTACCTCCCAGGACATGTCGCTTCTCTCTCTTTCCCCAAAAAGGATCAGCATGTTTGATGTGCTCCCAGTTTCCAGGAAATGGGCTTTCATGTCTGAAGGTTGTGTATCTCTACACAGAAATTACAATTGTGTTAGAAGAAGAGGAATTCACTGCCTAACACCCTCTGCCCATGCAGGATGCTGGGAAGTCTTGGGGCTGGACTGTGGAGCACTGTGGACCATGCAGTGTGGGTATCAGAAAAGCACATCTTCCCCTCCTTTGCACTTTTCTTCTTCTCTCTGTTTTCTAAACAGATGACAAATTTCAGACTATTTTTCTCTTTTGAGACAGCGCTATTCTGGAACCAAACCACAAATCTGCTGGTGAAATAAAAAGGCTGTGCAAAGGTTTTGTTAAGCAGCATCTTTCCTGGGGAGATCTTGCAGAGCTTTGCAAAGTTCTGCAGATCCAGAAAGTCACAACAGTAACAGCGTATTGTTGTCCCCATGCCCTCCTGTGTCTTCTTTCTCATAGGAACAGGTCTAAAACCGAGACACAGGGGATGTGAAAGGAGATTACAAAGCCACAGTGCCAGCACTAGGACACTTCCCCCCCTCCTCAAACCCACTCTCCCCCTTTGCTGCACCAGCATTGCTGCAAGGCACAGCTCCAGCTGCAGGTGTGGGTTCCACTGTGTTCAGTAAAGTCATACCAGGAGAAGGGAGATGATAATCAGCTGTGCCCCTAATAGAGATGGCCAGAAAAGCTTTACAGTTTTGGATGAAAAAAGGCTATTTTGATTTAAATGAAAATTTTTTTCAAAACATATCAATTTCAGCACAATATTGTCTAGGGAAAAGAGGCTCAAATTAGCTTGTATTCATATGCTGGCATTGGATGATTTCCATTTTTCATCTGTTTTGATTCAAAAACAAATCCACAGTTTATAACATGTATACCTTTCATATAGCTCTAAAGGTCAAACCAACGCGCAGCTTGAATTCACTAAAACTAGACATTACAATTAAAACAGTTTTTACAAGCTAATAACATTGGAGATTTTAAAACATCATGGTTTTCTACTTCAGAACAGGAAAAGAAAAAGAGAAGGATTTGTGGAATTTTAATGAAAAAAATATGGGGTTCCCACGCTGCTCTTCTCCTGATGGACTGGCATGACGGGAAAAGGAAACCAGAGTTCACATCCCTCACCTGCGTAGTTTGGAGATTTGGATGCCTCTTATTAATTAAAAAAAAAAAAGGCAAAAAAAAAAAGCTTTTTTTTTCTGTCATGGGCTTCTCTCATTTTGTCCTATTCAAACCGTTTCACTTTTCTAAAAGGTAAATAGAACAGACCTGTTAGGCTTTGCCTGGACCCTGTAGAGCAGCATCCCTCCATCAGGATGTTTTCCTTTGACTTGGCCTGACTAATTTTAAACAGCCAGAAGATGCCATTGCTTGTGTTGGGTGAAATTTGCTCAATTCTCCATTTAGAAAACCCCATATTTCTTGGTATGTAGTTTCCTTGCCAGCCTCTGTTCATTCCTCCTGTTGCTTCTGCCTCAGCGTTCCTTGCTCAGCAGAAAGGCTCTGCCTGTGAGCACCTTCCCAACGCTGCAAAGCCTGGCCACAGCTGAGATTGTTTCTGTGCTCTGTTGCACGAGGATCTTGGTCAGGGTAATGCCACTGTAACCCACATAAACCCAGCTTTTCCTGTGTTTATGAGGGATGAGGAAAGTTGGATGGTGTTATTGAGAAAGCTTCAATTTCCCAGCCCAGGCAAATACTCCACTGACTCTTCCAGCAGAACAGAAACAAGTTCTCTGCTGCACAACAGGCAGACAAATAATCCTCATGCAATTTATTGCAAATCTCTTGATCCAGTCCTTGAATATGGGAGCTTATATCATGTAAATACATATGAAAGCCTATTAGCTCCTTTGATCATATTAACCTGCTGCTGTTCACAATTAGTTTGAAGTCTTTGTCTGAAAAGCTCCACGTTAGTGTAAGAAGAGATGCAGGGGAGGAATTCAGCCTTGTCAGAGGAAAATGACTCCCGAGAAGATGAAAATTTTGTACCTTTATGTGATTCAAATGTAATTCTTGCTAGTCAAACATGGAAAACAAATCCATCTGTAGCATAAAGAGCTCCAGGATGCCGCTGAGCCCTCTGCAAGGCTTGCCCTGGGGCAGACACAGTCTCTGGCTGTGGATAGACACGGCATATAATGGGGTGACAAATGGTGACAACATGGAAAAAAGGACAAGGTCAAGGTCTTGACATTAAAGACTTTATGATCTAAATAAACAAATATCTTGGGGAAAAAAACATAATGTTGTTCCCTTTTTAAGGTCTTATCGGGGCTGGTCCAGATGAAATACTGAGTTTTCAGCCCAGTACCTTGTCTTATCCATGGGGTGATTCCCTCCCTCTCTGAAGGGACTTGACTTTGTGTTCTCTGAAAATGTATTGATCAGCTCATGGGACAGAGGATTTTGATAAGTGCAATTTCATTTTGGCTGTTAACTCTGTCCGTTGCCTGGAATACCCTTGTGTGGAAGGGATGGCCATCCGGTTTCCTCCAAACACTGCCTGACATTCTTTGAGTAAGCTATTGGAGAAGCTCACTGTACTTGTGAGATCTGTTCTTGAACCTGTCTCTTCTGTCCCATTTACCTGACAATTTTTGATTTTTAGCCTCTCCAGTTAGGTGAAAGGATCAAGGGTCAATGACAGCATTGTTTTACCTATAGGAGGCATGGAAATTAGTGCTTCTGCTCTTGGATTTCTGCCTCTGCCTTGGTCTGCCACTGTTTGAGGTGGCTGGAGCTGCAGCCTCCCAAAGGAGATGGACAAAGCAGCCACTTCTCCACTTGTGCAATAGCAGCAGTGTCTCTTATCTGCAAAGACGATGTAAGTGGTAAAACATCCATCTGAGCCAGGCACAGCCAGGTTTCCAGTTTAATTAAATGTGAGGATCTGTTGTAGGGGGAAGGGAAGAAATCTAACCCTGTTCAATGAGGGTATTCCAGAGGGAGCTGTTTGAAATAATCCACGAAGCTAATTAGCCATGTTATTTTCTTGTTATTTCTGGGTACCCTGCATGGTATCAAATATTTATAGTGGCTATACTCCAAATCACCAGCAAAAGGAAACAGCTTCTAAAAATGACGCTGGAAGAAAGTTCAGTCTACCACATCTTAATCTGTGCAAGGCTCAGGGAGATCAGTATCTCTACACAGCTCCTTGGTCTGTCAGTGCTAACGAAATGCAGCGGTTCTCCCTGTTTCACGTGTCTGGCAGTGCTGACGTGCTCTGGTATTCCTGGATAAAGCCTACACCACACTGCTAGAAAAATATGCTAAGCTCCTTGCTCTACAACTCACCCTGCTGCCATCCCTGGAGCTGACAGCCAGTCCACTCAATTAGACTTAAGTGCTTTGTTTTTCAAGAGGGAGATGGAGGCAGATGAGAGCTACACATGCCTGATGTTTTGTATTTGCACACGTCCTGATTTAGCCTTTGCAAAGGTTTAAGTAGAGAAGCAAAGGTGTTCTTATGACCACTCTGAAGGACCCTGTTGGCAGAGGGACCTGTGTCCCAACTGCTTCACTGAGCCATTTATGAATTGTGTGTGGCAGAAGCGTGCCAAGGTGGTGAGAGGAGAAGGTGAGTCCACTTGTAAACCTAATTAGAATTTGGGAAACTTTCACCTGAATATGATATCCTGCTTTGTATTAGACAACAGTATTGGCTTAAAACACTCCAGCCAAATATTTTGGTACATAGAGCAAAACCCTCAACAGTGGGAGGAACTGGGCATACAGGACATCAGTTACTTGGTACGTGGCACTTCCAGAGGATGTGGGACCTCATCATAGGCAGAAAATGTGCACATTACAAATTAAACCCAGTTTCAGACCTGTTCTTACCCTTCTAGACACAAACACAGTGTCACACCAGGCAGTGAGCTGCAGCAGGGAGATAGGGGATTGCTCCTGTTCCTACAGGCAGAGCAGATGGCTCCCAGTTGCACACACTTCCAGCAAAAGCAGTGCCAGCTCGGGTGGACCGTGGAAAAGCTGTAATCCTTGAACAATTTGGTAGGGGTGATACTGGGAATAATGACAACATGGGAGTGTTGCCATGCTTCTCTCCTAACTGAGCCGTGTGACACATGCTTTTTTAGCACTGTGAGGGACTGTTTGCTAAATGACACAGCAGCCAGGCATTCCCAGACTTGTGAGAATTTAGGGAGTTGTAAAGAAATACATTGTTTACCAGCTGGATGGAGAAAAGAGATGAACCAGGAATGCAAACACTTGAGGTATCTGTTCTCTGCTCCCCTGTTAGTAATGATGTTCTGAGCAGTGATAATTCAGGAGCAGCCCTTTACCTGACAGAGATGATTTTCCAATTAGCCAAACTTCCAGGTCGCCTCCCGTGAGCTCTGTGGAGAACTCACCAATGCATTATGCAGATCTGCTTGTAATTTCTACCCTTTTAATTCCCCTTGCTTTCTGCCCTTCAAAAACTAGGAGAGTCAGGAACAGGTTGATACCTGGACATGTTCTGTATCCAGGAAAATGCCAGAGAGCAGCTTTACAACAGTTGTGGCAATGAGGGAGAAATGAAGGCAAAGGGAGCTCTGCTGCTCTCTCTGGGATTTGTCCAGAGTATTGGGCTCCTGCAAATTCTACTGAGTAAATGCCAGTCTTGGGGACATCTGTAGCAAAAGGGTTGAGCTCAGGGAAAGGATGTGCTTGTCCCCAAGCACCTGGTGACAGGTGACCCCCAGCCGGACTGACTGTGTGATGGGCTCAGGAGTCCGGAGAGGGGATATTCCTTAGATGTGTGATCACAGAGTCAGGACACCACTCGTGTTCCCTGTTTGCAGTCTGCTTTCATCACTGCTGAGTGCTGACACATGTGGCAGCACCACTGAGGGGAATGTCTGGGGATTCCTGTCCTCAGGCATCAGCACTTGACGTAGTCATGCAGAGTGGCCTCTCAGCACGAGGCATGTACCTGTAGCTGAAGCATTTTGAAGCAAGCTGAGGTTCTCATTATTTTCTGAGTCTGGCAACAACTCTCTTGCTTCATCTGAGACTGTTTCTTGTGCTTCTGAGGAGCTGGCAGGAGCCCATCCACTCTCAGCTGGCAGGGAGAGCTTCTGAAGAAGCACCCCGAAGTTGTGTGCACTGCTCAGGCCCAGCCTTACAGACCAGGACTGTGCTCATACCACTTACTGGCAGCCAGGCAAGGAGGATCTGGAGAATATCCTGGGTACCTAATCCTGGCTAGATCTGTGCCAAAGACAAGCTCACAGCCCACAGTTGCATCTCTATCCCAGGCACCCTTTTCTAAATGGATACTGGAAGGTAAATAAAGGTGGCAGAGAGCAGCTGGAAGCATGGGAAGATCTCAGCTATAGAATCAGAGCTGTCTTGGTATTTCCTTTAGATATGGAAATTGTAATTAAACTTTTCTATTCATCCCTTAGTGGGTTTTGGTTCAAGCCCTGCAGGTCACTGATGAAGAGACAGTGAATTATAGACACTCAGAGAGTAACAGACACACAGAGAGTAAATGTCTCTGCTGGGCTATTTGCTGTGGTGGAATTTAGTCACATTTCTCTCACTGTCAGACCCAACAGGGAACCCACTGTGAAGAACATCACCACACAAATACTGTAAATCCCACTGGCCCCAGCAATGGGATTTGCAGGGATGGATGTGTGCGCTATGGGAAGCCAGAGTCTGGAAGAGGTACTGGAAAGCCAGACTTGAGGTAGTTGGTATGCTAAAAGTCCCAGTACCAAAACTTTTGCCTGAGTTTGTTGGGCATAATGGCACATTTCCCAGTCATGATCCCTTCTTTCCATGGGCTCCCAGAATTTGGAGCCACGCCAGATACGTCAAATGCTCTCAGATCTGTGCACTGAAGTTCCTCAGAGATGAATTACCACGTGTAATTGCTGTGATGGATAACACGGCAAGGTATTGAACAGGGCCCTGGAGTCATTCAGGACCTACATTCGCCCCTTTTGTTCAGATGGAAAATTAAATGATTCTTAAAATAATAAATGTGCACCCTGGAGAGAAATACTCAGCTGCTCCCTCAAGAGGTGCTGTGCTGTTGTGTTGAGCAAGGCATAACGAAGGTAATTGAAAAGTTATTACTTTGGGGGCAAATTTGTCTTGGCTTGTATTGCCTTGCAAATAGACTTGGTTGTGAAGCAACCCTTGTACTGCAATGGGGGAAGAGCTGTGCTTCAGGAAACCAGGCCACCAGATCTGGGGCCAGATTCTGCACCTCCCTCTTCTTTGTGTGGCCACAAAGGCCTTGACCTAATCCCAAGGCAACAGGTTGTGCAGTGGTGCCTGGTCTGACCTGGCTGAGATTGTGCAAGCTGACTGGTGTCACCTGGGCTGGCAAAGGCTAAGGTCAGTGCTGGCCAGGCCATGGGGCAGAACCCAGTAAGCTGCAGGCCACTGGGCAGGGAAACAGTGTGCTTGGATATAGACAGGATAAGTGCTGAATGGGAGAGGCTGGCCCCAGCCAAACTGTTGGCATTACCGAGTCATGCCAAGGGAGACCATGAGGATTTGGCCATGCTTCCTCTTGCAGGAACCAGCCTTTCAGTCTCTTCCAAGTAATTTTGTCTTCTCTGAGGCTGTAGTCAAGTGGTGACTGTGGGAATCTGTGTCTTTGAAGATATTAAAAACTCAGCATGACAAGGCCAGAGCAACATAATCTAACTTTAAAGCTGGACCCTTTGAGCAGAGGGGAAGACCAGAGACCTCCAGAGGTCCCATCCTGCCCCAGTTGCGTTGCTGCTTTGGTGCTGGTTTAAAAAGAAGAGGAATTAAACCTTGCTAATTCTGCAGAGGCAAGGAAGCTGTGGGAGATGCACTCTGCCTCTCCAGAGACTTGTGTCCCAGACTAAGGCACAGGTGATAAACACTTTATTGGTTGTGCTAAAGGTTTTGAAGGGGTTTCTGTGTCTCTTAGATGAGGCAATGACAGGGACTTTGTCCCCTGCAGCTCAGAGAGGGGTGGGACAATGCACCTTCACCTATGAGAAAGTGCATTGATGTTTTTAGTGGTGGTGCAGGACTGGTTGTGTGCGGACCCAGTGTGCAGCTGGTCATCCCTGTCCTGCACACCGTGAAGAGAGAAAAGCTAGAGAAAAACAAAAGGGAAAACTCGCTCCTCAGTGTCTGCCTGCAGGAACTGGAAAGAAACATTTTAAAAAACAGATTTTGGGTTTTCTTATTTGTTTGGTTTTTCCAACTTCTTTTAAAAAAATAATTCAAATTAAATTACAGTGTTCATATGTCGGTTTTCTGTTTTTATAAAAGCTCTCAAATAATTAGAGTACTCAAAGTAAACAGTCTGTTATGCTTTATTACCTGATATGTGCTATGACTCCATTAAAGCCCTGTTGCACTTCTGCCATTTTCTGTATTTCAAAATGCTTTAAAGATGGGACTCCAATCATCAACATTAATTGCCAACCAAACAGAAATGAACCTTCTAAAAGGGAAATAATTTTATAGCTCTAATTTGATTAAGTAGCAAAGCATGTTGTTTCCATCTTAGGTGGACAGTATAAACATAAGTAAAGTTAATATTTATTAATCTTAATGTGCATGCCAGGTAATTGCAGTGCCCACCACAGCAGTGAGGGCTGTGTGACTCTTGCTCTCTTTCTGTATATTTGCACACCCTTCGGGTAAACAGGAAGGAGAGGAAGCTTTGGTGCTAATGAGATGAAATTTTCTTTCCAAAGGGCTCCTGATTTTAATCATGTGCTCAGGACTATGGATGCAGGTAGGTAACTGTGTTTGGTGACAACGGCCAGAACCCGGGAGTGGGTGAGCAGCTCTGGAAGAAGCTGTGGCTTACACACGCAGAGGTCCCAGTGTAGGCATCCACACACACAGAGTCACACGTCTGCTCTCCTGCATGGTGGTCATTTCCCACACAGAGATCTTTCCATACCTCCAAAATTTTTTTTTTTCATGTTGTTTTTTAATTCCTGTTCCTTTTTTTTCAGTATTGAAGCAAATCCAGCTGAGGTGTGAAGCCTCCTAACACTCTGAGCCAGACCAACACTGCACTGTCACCAGCACAAGTTGTGGGACATTGCTGGAAGCTGCGTCTTGAGGTCAGGATCTTTTGGGTCAGTTTATGGCTTGCTGTGACTCTCCCTGAGCAGAGGACGACACAGGGACAGAGCGAAGGCAGGGTCGGGGCAGAGCTGCACTTGGTGGCTGTCAGGGAGCAGTGGTTGCAGACCAGCAGAGCTTTAGCAGGCACTGGAGAATTGCCTCTCCTTGGCTGCAGGTTCGCACCCACCTCAGGACAGCGGTGTCTGAAAGGATTTTCCTCCAACGGTTTCACTTGCCACGTGTCTGTGATTCTGCTCACTTCCATCACTGCAGTGAGCTCCTCAGCGTCCTGTCTGGCAGACACAGGGCTCTTCTGTAGGAAAGATGCTTTCACAGGGCAGGTGGAGATCCTCATGTGGGAGAAAGGTCATTGCAGTTGCCCAGGGCAGATCAGACCCATCGTGTTCCTAAGTCAGAACCATGCCAGGGGCACAGAACTTCCTGTCTCTGGCTTGCCAGTCGAGCCCACTATAACCATGTGGGTTTCACATGGCGAGTTGAGTGTTGCCTTCATCACACCTTGGCTGTTTGAATCCCAAGCCTGGCTAGGACCTGCCAAGCCAAGGCAAGACTGGCACCACAGCCCTGCAGATGGGGCCAGTAGGTACGAAACCTGTGACCTCTGGATCACCACTGACTCAAATTAACACAAGCTATTTCCAAGACCATTTGTGCTGGGCAGGAGCAGATGTAGAAATTTTCTAACCTCCTCTCAAACGACTTAGTTGGGAAGAAAAGAGCCCCAGAGCATCACAGGTCTAACATTTGATTTCCCCATCAAGCCTGCTCAGCATCTTGCAGGATTTGCCCTCCTGCATCCTGCCTTTTAATTGCTGACTGATTGTAATATAGGATTTTATTTTCCCTGTAATGACTCTTGGGGCCCCCAGATGTTCTCCTCAAGTGTGGTTGCGTCAGCACTAGAGATTGAATGACTGATACCAGCAATTTTTACAGCTTGAAAGAAGAGAAATATGTGAAGGGGATTTAATTTAGCTCCAATATTGTGTCTTCATCTTCAAGACTCTACAAGAAAATGACACCAAAAGGTTATTTTACAATGAGAGGAGGGAGAATTAGCCCGAGAGAGGGAGAGATCACCAGGCTGGCTTTCTAATATCAGTTCATTACAGAGAACACATTTGCGCAGCCACTTCACTGCTGCTGTTAATTTAAACCTGGATGATTAAAAGCTGTAATTGCACCATTTTAAATAAATGTCCACTATCTGGATTATTATATTTTTAATTAGTGTGTCTCTGTCGAATGTTTTTATCCCTCTGATTGATTTGTTTATACTGTATTTATTTATAATTCCTTGATCTCCCTGACCCTTCTATCTCCTGAGAACACAGTTTGATTGTGATTCCAGCAAATGGAAGAGGACTGAACCAGGAAAGAGCAAAAGGTACCAGGTCAGCTTTCCCTTATGAGATCTTTGCAGCTCTCCTTCTATGCCTCCTGACCCAGGTGCTCTTCTGCTCTTTTTTCTTCCCCAGGGCTGTGGGGGAGGAAGAACAGCCTGAAGAACGGTCTGGCTGGGATGCAGGAGAGGGGAAAATTGAATTGCTAGCCAGCAAAACTCAGCCTGTGGAGCTGGCAAGAACATCATCCTGTGTGTTAGGACCCATTCCTTACCATTGCTTCATGGGTAGGAACCTACTCCTCTGTCTCTGGTGTAAGATCCAGAATAAGCACCTAGACCCATGGTACCCCACTGCATGTTGTTCTGTGCCAGGGGCAAAGAGCTGCAAGCAAGAATGACTTTTGGACATCATGATCTGGATGTCCAAGGCGCCTCTGGTGTGCTCTGGGACTGTGCTGTGGAGCACCTGAGAGAACACACTGAGAATATTCAAGAGGCTGCTTGCTCCTGTAGGAATCCAGGGCATCTCTGCTGATGCAGTTATCTCCTCTCACATATAGTATCTGCAGGACAAGGACTGTCACTTGCTCTGACTTTGTTCTGCACCCACCCAGGAGGCTTCTGATGACTGGCAAGGGCTCTGAGGCACTGTGATAGCATGAATGCATAGTCTGCCTGACAGGCAAGCATTGCAAACCTTCCAAACACTTGACTTGCCCCCATTTTCTACAGTCTCTGGAACCCTTAAGGAATGGCTCAGGCCTTCACCATTATAGAAAAGGAGTCTGCATGTGTCCCCTGGCTACAACAGAGCGTGTGGCCTCACCATATTAGCTCTGTCAGCTGTTTAATGGATTTCCCTCTAGCAGGGAACCAGATGAAGCACTGCAGCTGCTGCGTGGGGCAGGAGGAAGCCTGATGAGAGCACATGGCTGGGGAGGCTTTTGCAAAGGGAACATTCTTACAGGGCAAATTTTGGTGTGGGCTGAGTGACAAGGCAGTGGATGGGCAGACTTAACCAGCTAACTGTACTGGAATGGTGTTTGGGCATCTGTACAGAGCATTTCCAGGAATGGCTGCTCATGGGGCACTTGCTACTAGGAAAAAGGGAGCACAGCACTGAAGGAAGCCTCCTGGAACAGCACATCCAGTTGCCTGACCTCAGAGTCCAACACGGATATGAATTTGCTCTTGGAAGGCCACATACAGGGCAGCCAATTATGTTGCATGTAAGTCACACAGCTCCACTCCAGGTATGTCCTTTAGCACAAAAACAGAGGGCGTCACAAGGACAGAGCAGGAAGGAATGGAGGAACAGAACCTCTGCAGGCATCAGCCAGGTTCTCTTTGTGAATCCTCCAGCTGCACAGCCAGAAAATCAGGCAGAAACCACACATGGGTGTACCAGAGCACGATTTCGTGGGTACTTGAGCAGCCCCTGGGCAGGTACAGCACTGGATGAATGGGATAGGTGAGAGGTGGCCATGATTTTGTAGCAGCATTAAAGAAAACTGCAGTCTGCAGCAAACCAGACATTTTGGCCATTCAAAAAGGGTAATTACACTTTGAGATCTCTGTGAAGTAATTTTCTTGTTGGCTGGTAATCAGCCTGTGTGTTCCTTTTCTCTTATTTTAATTAAAAATATTGGTTTGCCATGTTCACCAGGCACTGCCTGAGCACAAATGCTTAATAGTGTTTTGTAATTGACTGAATTGTCTATTAGTAAAAAAGCCTTGTAATTTAGTGAGCATCATTGAAGTGCTTACTGTTATACCTGACACAAAGCTAAGGACTCCCACCTTAAGAACTTAGAGACAAGAGGGGTGTTAAAGACAAATTAAGGCGATTTTACATGAGAATAACAACGTACTTGGAAACGGAGCTGATGGATGGGCCAGGGTGAGGCATTGGCATTCTGCAGTCGTCCATAGCAACTCTGCTCTCTCCAACTCTTTCAGTCTGACAAGTGAAAGTGGGTTTGGAAGTCTGTGTATTGATTTTACCTAAGAGAAACACGCAACTTTTACAAATCGCTTTCTCCAATGAATTTCCTCCCGCAGCCTTTGTCTTTGGCAGGCTCCCTGGGCAGTGTGGTGGTCAGTGTGCAGGAAGGTAGAGATGCTGTTTGGATGCCCTGATCTCTGTCTCATCTGGGAACCAGGGCACTGTTGGTCTGATACTTTGTTAACCATGAATGTTAGAATGCTGGAAAAGCCAGTGTCAGGACCCCTGTGGAGGATGTCCAGGAAGGGTCAGTGCACAGCTGGTTCTCCTCTTCTGTGTTCAGTTTTGACCCAAGGTATCAGTGTTACCCACCTTATTTTTTTTAAGGGCAAAAAGAGATAACTCACATGGTTATTCATGCTGGAGTTTATTCTTTATTGATGTGTGGTTCTCACCATCTGATGTGTGTGTGGAGGAGGCCTGGATAATTCTGAGGTCCCAGCGTTTTTTCTGCCCCCAGGGGCATCTTCCCAGAGAGAAGCATGACATCGGCATCCTTAGAGGGGACCTGACTGGCAGGGAGTCTGCTGTGGCCTGCTTTGCTTGCAAGGTTGTGTTTCTGCTGCAGGCTGTTGCTGCAGTCTTCCAGGTGGCAGGATGGCATAAACTCTTTCCCCTTTATGGACCCTCCTGTGATCTCTATGGATCTAAGGGGACATGCTTCCACCTCAGGTACTCCCCAAGGGAGGAGGAGGAAGAAGCTTCCTGTTCTGCCTGGATGATGGCTGGGCCTTGCTTCACACAGCTCTGCAAGAGAGAGAGGTTTTCTATGAAAGACTGCAACTTCCCCCAGGCCATTTGTTCTTACACTCATAAATATAACTCCTCTAGACCTTGCGGCTCTGTTCAGAGAAAATTTTCTGGAAAATGATTTCTAAAATATCACCTGCTTTGTGCTTTGCAATCCTGTGAGCTGCCCTGGGCACCTTCCCTCCTGCTCCTACAGTTGTTTCACTTGCCCTGTGCTTGGCAGTAGGATTGACTGTCTTTTGGAGGGAAGCTTCTACCTTGGAGCCAGCTGCGTCCTGAGTCAGGCTGAGGTGGTCCAGCATCCTCATTTTTTTGGCTTGCACAAGTTATGCAACACTTTTCAGGGTCTGCAGTGGGAGTTTGTTTGTGCTGTCTCAGTGTTTCCCTCGGAAACTCTTCATGAGCATGTGGGCATCCAGCAGGGTTGCACCCAGGTTGATGCTGTTGATAGTGCCTGGCAGAGGCCATGTGATCCTCCACAGGCACTTGACCAGAAGCTCAGAAAACTTATCTGGGTTGCCCTCAGCAATCAGACTGCCTTGAAGCAGCTTCAACAAGGCACAAAATATAGGCACCTGGTCAGATTTATCCAGCACCCTCTTCATGAGGACATAAATGGCTGTGTTAGCTTCTGATTTTCCTCTATGTCTCCATTCAGGAACTCTAGCATTAAGGTAAAGAGATTGTTCATTACATCCTTAAGCATTTCCACTAAGGTCTCCTGAGCCAGTTTCTTCTGGAGGACAGAGTTACAGGATGACACAATTACATCACAGAATGATTTGTTCCTTCCCTCATTTCTTATCTGCTTCCTGCCGCTGGTTGATAAACTTGATTGATTGAAAGTTGGCTACAAGGAACTCATTAATGTGCCCAGATATGGCTTCTACTTTGTTCCTCTGTCTCAGGATCTCCTCAGCCTTGTTGCTGGTGTCAGTATCACCACTGCTAATGTGACAAATAAGGGAATTGATGGTGGAGGTGACGTTATGACATGTGTCATCACTGTCTGAGGAGATAAGCAGGGTTTGGAATTCAGGGTTCATATCTAACTGGATTATACCCTTCAGTCTAAAGAGATTGTGTTTTCTGCAGACCAGCCTGCTCTCTTGCTCTCTTGCAAGTGGAGGCAGAGCCTGGGGAGCCATATCCACCACACTGAAATTTCCTCCTTGAGAGGAGGTAGGCTCTGGCTTCAAGGGTGCATCTCTGCATGCTGACAAGAGACTTCAGATCTTGTGTTTGAACCATGCTGAGGTTTCTCATTGAAACACGTTGTTGAAGAAACTCTTGACCTGCCAGGTTCCTGTTTTGCAGTACAACCCAGCATCCTCATATGTCCTTCAGGAAGATCCCCAACTGTTTTGAACAGGCCAATTCCTTCCTCTGCCCCTGCCATTGCTGCTTAGACTGTGAGGTTTCAGAAGAGCTAGTGAATAAGGAGAGAATGAAAAACAAAAAATGCCAAGGGAAGAAAATTTGCATGAAACCGTTTATTGAAAGTTGCCATTAGGACAAAACCCACTGCATTTTACCCTAGGTAGAACACTTAACTTATTTTCATGTTGCTTAACTTTATTCTGACATTAAAAACCGGCAACTGTGACATGAGAAATGCCCTTTAGAAATGCGAAACAGGCACTTAGTTTGGGAAAAAAAATTCCTTGTCAGTGCAACAGCACTGCCTGCATTCTGACACAGCGCTGGCACCCAAAAGTGCTGCTCCATGGAAAGCCCCTCTTTGCAGGACCTCTGACTGCAGCCCATCTCCCCGTGGGGAGGTCGTAGCCAGAGGTGGGACAGCCCCTGGCTCAGAGGACCCACATCCTCAGCATCTCCTCGAACAGCCACGGACCATGAGCGGGGCTCTCTGTGCTCTTTGGCTCTCTCTGCTGGCTGCAGAGCACCCCCATCCTGGGCTTGTGCTCGGCACTGTCCCCCCACACAGCACCCTCTGGGAAACAGGCTGCTGTGGGGGCCAGAGACACAGGGAGAGGAATATTGTGTTTGAGCCTCTAGGAAGGATCACAGACCCTGACAGGCACAAGAAGGAAAGCAAGAGAAAAGAGCTGCCAGGAAAGATTTACAAAAGAGCCTTGCAAATGTGACAGCCAATTTCCAGGGGGATCCTTTTTCTTCCTAAACCTCAGTCATGAGCAAAAGGAGAGATTTTCCTTGAAGGCAGAGCACAGAGTTCTGTGTAAGGCAGCAAATGATCTACCCTGGGGCAGAGCAGCACCGGCTTATTGCTGGGCTGGGAGGGAATCACTGTCTTGGCTCTGTGCCTGGGACATTTCCTAACAGGGGTTGTGGGATGAGTATGGAGGGCCCAGAGCATGTCTCAGCTCACCTCCTGGGAATGCTTTTCCAGGGCTGGAGGCAAGGAGCGCTTCATCCTTCTGCACCACAGAGCACAGCAGGCTGCTGGCTGCAAGAGACAGCTGCAAGGGAGGGGGAGGCAAGCAGTGGAGAGCATCAGGAGGGATGCTCTGTTGTTGTATGTGGGACCAAGTCCCTCTCTCTGTTGTCCAGCAGCCAGTCTAGGTGACAAACAAAGCCTGGGTTTGTATTACTCCATGTTTTCTCAGGGAATATCTTTGTAGGAAATACTAGGGACCTTCATTAAATTAATTTTGTTAATTGAATGACCAGGTGTATTTCTTTATCAGGTGATGCTGGAAGTAATAGTTCATGGCACGAAGTGGCATTTGTACTATACATATGAAGAAAACTGAACTTGTGGGGTTTTTTGTGACTTTGTTAATTTTTTTCTTGTATTCCACAAGTTTTTTATGGGTTAAGTTTCCTAAGACAGACAAAAAGTTTTCTGAGATACCCACAGTATCTGGCCAAATAGCTATTCTCAGAAGTGGAATAAGGTGTTGGGAAAAAATAACAAATAATTCCCTAATAAAATAAAGATGGAGGTAGAAGAAAAAAAGAATAAAAGTGGTTTTTATTGCATTATTCTGGTGATAAGCTGACAAAGAGTCAGAAGGTGTTCAGTGAGCAAAGAGTACAGTCTGTTCCTTTATCATAATAACTTTTATTGCCTAGGTATAGCTTCTCTCACCCTGCTCAATAAACATCCTGCTGCTTTGCTTGCTGAGAATTAGGACTCTGTTGCAGCAGTGAGTGCTTCTCTCCAAGTGCCTGGTACTCACCCATACAGGGGCTGGGGGCAGATCTGGTGCTCCCCAGAGATGCTGGGAGTTGGGTGGGATGAAAGGGAAGTTTCCTGTGGTGGGAGCAGAGGTCTGGGAATCAGAGATGCTCCTGGTGGCTGCAATCAGCTGATGTATTGCTTGCAAGGAGCCCCAGAGGCAGAGTAAAGGCGAAGGCACCACGGAGCACTTCATGGGCTCTTCTGCAGGGAGGAAACTTGTGTCCATGGGTCCAGGTTCTTGGTCTTTCCTGTGGAGCCGAAAGGAGTCAGATGGTGCCAGAGTGGACTCAGGATATGAAATCTGGGTCCCACAGGTACTTCCTCTGCAGCACAGCTATGATCACTTCAAGCTATTGGTCCCCAACAAGTCTTTTGGACCAAGGAAGGCTTCCCTTTTTTACAAATTAGAACCACAAATAAAGAATAATCTTGGCCTGCTTGCCAGATCGAGACACACCCCCCAGCACCATTGGAGACTTTGCCTTTGGGGATGGCTGAGAGGCTCCTCACTGACTTCCCATGAGGGATGTGTGTTTCCAGGCCTTATACAACTTTTTCTGGTTTTCACTAAGGGCAACTCTTCAGGCAGCGTTTTCAGGTCCTTTTATGTGGTTCCTTATGCACATTTCCCTGCATTGCCTCAGATGAATCACCAGGCTGAAGGTACCTGCTGGATGGGGATTACTCGGGGCCTGCCCGTGGCACCAAGTGCAAGAGGGGAGATGAATCATCCGAGTGTGGATCATCACAGCCCCTAACCTCCCCCAGACCCATGCTGAGGCTGTCCCTCCACAGAGCCTTCTCTCTGACCTGCAGAGAATGCCACTGGAAAACCTCTCCCGGAAACTGCTCTGCCCTTCGGCAGCTCGGGCCTGTGGGAGCTGACCGTGCCTATGTGTTCATCCCAGACTCAGCCCTGCCCAGCAAGAGGGTTCCCAGCCCGGAACACTGTTCCATGGCTCCGTGTCTAGCGATCAAGTATAGTTATTTAATCTCTTTGGCCCGCCTATCAAAGGGAAAAAGAAATCTTTCTTTTTCTTTCTGGTCTGTTTAGCTCGGCCTGGCAAGACCGTCTCCTGCATCGTGTTTGTACAGCTCCCAGCACCTGGGATTCCTGGTGCTGCCACAGGGCAATTACATGTGGTGATACTGCATTTAATGCCTTGGAAGCCAGCTCCCCAGACTCCAGGAACTCCTGAGCTGACAGAAGGAGCAGTTTGTCTTTCTGTCTCTGAACTGAGGACATGCCTCCACCAGTGCATCTTTCTTAAGCTTCCCAGAAGCTGCCATGACGTGCCATCAGCTGTATTGAAACAGGCTGGTGTAGCTTGTGAATCACCGTCTTTAATTCCTGCTTGTGACTGAGGATCATCCTCACCCCTATTTGGGATGAGTTTCACTCCAGCAACTGGCAGGATTAAACTTCCTTCAGAAGCATGGGTTGAGCATTACGAACAAGGGGAAAAGCCTCAGGCGAGTGGTGGTCTATTTATATCCCATGAAAGATGGACTCTGCTCATAAGAATATTCAAGCCCCTGGCACCTCCACCCCCCTCCTGTTCCTGTAGCTGCTCTCTTGAGGCTGTCTCAGCACTGAAAAATTAGCTGCTTTTTGAAAGCTAAGAGGAACCTCAGTCAACACAAGAGTGAGCAGTCAGGGATAGGGAGGTTTCTGCTTTACTGAATCCCCTAAAATCTGCTCCACTGACACTACACAGCAGCGAAGGAATCAGAAGTGAGCTGGGACCATTGCTGTCTCCTCACAGAGTCTGTCTCCACATTTTCAAACAGGGTCCTATTCTTACCCTGCCCGCTTTTTAGGGCTGATTATTGATCTATATTACCTGCATTTCTCAAAGATCCTTTTGGAGGCTTTTCCCCACAGTGCAGCCCTGTCCATCCCCCAGTGGTGTGTTAATCCTGCACCCTCCACATCTGCACCAGCCACAGAAATCCAGGGGCTCAAAGAGGGTAGGGCTCTCCCCCTGTCCCCACAAAATGCTGTGAAGATCACTGTGCCCTGCCCAGTCTGCACTGCACCCAGCTATGGTAAAGAGGGCAGATCCCCTAACCCCAAGGCACTGCATGTGGAGCAAGCATTTCCCCAGGTCACACCACAAAACCTATCCCACTTCCAAGGGAGGAGGAGAGGAAGCTCCCAGAAGCTGGGGAGACACAGGATCATGTCGCAGCAAGGCTTCTCCAGCAGGCGCAGGATCCACCTGGCCCAGCAGCAGTCCTCAGCCCTGCCTGCAGCACAGGCTAAGCCACGGCTGACCTGCTCCAGGGAGGGAGGGCAGCATCCAGCCCTGCCTCTGGCCCCCTCAGAGGGGCTGATACCAGCAGCTCCCCTCCCTGGGCATGTCCCTGCTGCCTTTGCCTGTTGCCAGTCGGCTGTGGAGCAGCCCAGAGAGCTCTGTGGCAGGGCTGGGATTTCACACTGCACTGCTACAGTTCCCCATGACACGGGATTCACCTTCCCCCCAGCTCATATCCAACAACCCCCTGCCCACAGGAAAAGGAGGTGCAGACCGGGAATGAAAGCACTGATCCATGAGCCATCAAGAATGATGCCCCGCAGAGAGATACAATCAGCACAGACCAGAGGCAACTTAACAAACCTTCAGCTGGGGAATCCACCTCCACCGGAGTCCTGCTCAGCCCTGTGCCCATGAACATCTCTAAGATCCCCCATTTTTAACCCTCCTTTCACATGCAATGGCTACAGAATATTTGTTATTTTTAATCTGAATGATGAATTTCTCATCAAAGTGGCACCTATCCCCTGTGCAGGATGTTTGCTCTACGGCTCCAGTTCACCTGTGAGTGCATGGCACAAACCAGCATGGTCAGAAAGCTGAGGCTCGTGCAAAAGTGTGAAAAATTTGTTTTCCATTGAGAGAAGAATGTTTTTCTCACTATGCTATCTCCTACCATGCTGAACCTTTCAATATTGCCTTTCAAGATGATGAGGTGGGTAGAAAAACTGCTGTGACCAGTTTATTAGATGGAGAGGGGCTGGTGTCATGGGGTTAACATCTCAGCTTTACAGGGATGCGAAACCTCCCCCTACACAGCAGAACAAAGGAAAACTTTCTGAAGGAATCTCAGATGCAGTGTTTGTTGGACATGCTGCAAGGAGTGAAATATTCCAGGTAAGAAAATGTTTTAGTGTCTGTGGCTGAGGAGGGAATGAGATGTGTGGTGTAAACTTGTACCATGAACCACTTTTATCATCCCCATCACTTGAAATACACAGCTGAGATTTTTAGTGATGCCTCTGGTGATGGGTGTAAATCCTCTAGACTGACTTGAAGTGCCAGTGCTGTGGATTTGATTCAGTCACAACTGCAGTGATTTGATTTCTAAAATATCACTGTGGCTCTAATACTTTAGTAAGGCCACAGAAAAAATACGACATTATGATACGCTGTGTGTGTGTGCGTGCGTACGTGTAGATGCAGACAGTGTTTGCTGCCCTGAGACAGGCAGCATTTCGAAGATGAGCAGCCTGAAAGGTAACTTCAGTTTTCTCATTGACCACCGAGCCTCAGCATCACCGTTTGAAACATAAACTTTATTGCAACAGAGAATTAAAAATAGTACATTTGAAAGAGTTGCAGAGTGCATGTCATCAAAGAACTAGTCAGAAATCACAACTCAAGCAAATCATGTACAATTGGAACAGAAAGTTTTATTAAAACAAGTGGAAATCAAACTCAAATTTTCCTTGTTTGTTTAATTTCACCATAACTGTGGATTGTGTATTTACAGTCTTCGCCTCTTGTGGTGAAGGTTCTGCTCAGGGCAGGGCAGGGATGGATGGGGAAGAGAGGTGGGTTTCAAAAGCTAACAGGATGTGAAAGTTTTCCAGAAGAAGTTCTTGCAGCCTGCTTTGCGTTCCCGGGGTGCCAGAGCGGGGTTTGAGTTAGCCGAGCGCTCCAGCTCCAGTCTCACTTCATCCTGCTCGGCCCCTCGGGACAAGTCCTCAGACTCCAGGGCTTCATTTTCTGTCTGACTTGGCTCTGAAAGCAGTTCTGCCAAAAAGTACTTGGCCAGTTCCTTGGGGGACAAGAGAGAGAAAGGGAGAAAGAGATAGAGAGACCACAATTACTCCTTGATATTTGGGGGCTCACCACTGTGTTCCTCTAAGACACCTCTGTGCCCAGATTGGAGACATTCAGGATGCAGGAGGAGAAGAGGAGCCCTGGCTTTCCAAAGAGCCCAGCCTGACAGCTGCTATGCAGCAGTTGTGTCAATGGCATCCACCTGGTGTGGGGAACAGACCCTGTCCTGGCTGCGACAGGGAATGAACTCGTCTTTATCTTCTCTTCCCACTGCTCCAGCACTCAGTGCTGTCCTCAGCAAGGATGCCACCAGCCTGCTGCTAGCTACAGTGACACGGGAAAGGTCTTTGGGGGAGCTGGCAGGGGAGGTTTAATTGGTCACCATCTCACTGGGACTTATTTTTCTTCTAGTCCCTCCAAGCCTCAGCTGTCACCCAGCTTGGATAAAGATACCGTTCTGTGCTCTGGGAAAGCTGCCTTCATTCTGTGACCTGGAGAAACCCTTGGGAGCTTCACCAAGGGCTCTGCCCTGTGCCCCAGCAGTGCCTGTTCCTCGCTGCCCCCCAGCACCCAGCTGGACTGTCTCACCTCCCAGCACCAGCTGCCCAGCCTGTCCCTGGCGCAGCCCCGGCGGGGAACCAGGGGAGCTGTCGGGGAAGGGGGGTCTGCAGCAAGGAACCGGGCGTCTGAAACGGGGACACTGAGGAACTGGAGGGGTCTGCAGCAGGGGTGCCGGGGGCTCTGACAGGGAACGGAGGTTCTGAAGCGGGGAATCAGGGGGTCTCTGGAGAAGAGGGAGGCTGCAGCGCGGCCGTCGGGTTGCCTAGCGGGGTGCCCGAGGTGTACCCGGGGTGTCCGCCCCGTCGCGGGGCTCTCACCTGCTTCCCGGCGGCGGCGGCCAGCGACTTCTGCAGGAACTGCCGGAGCCGCGGGTCCGAGGGGGCTGCCGAGACGGTGCCGAGGGCCAGGGCGATGGAGAGCAGGGCCAGGGCGCACTGGAGGCGGCACGACAGCATCTCGCCGGCGGGTCAGGCGCGGGAGGCGGCGGCGGGAGGCGCTGGCGGCTCCGCTGCGGCTCGGCTCCGGCGTTGGGGATCTCCTCGCCGCCCGCCGCCTTTATAAACCCTTCTCCTGACGTCAAGGCGGGGGCGCCCCCCTCGCCCCACGCCGCCGGGGGTGGGTCTCTGGGACGGGGAGGGGGGAACGGGGCCGGGGATGCTCCGCTCTGCCCGGCGCCGGCCAAGCCCCCGCTGCCCGCCCTGAGCTCCCCTCCCCTCCGGCCGCCCCCGTCCCCCAGCGCGTTTTGTCCCCAGATCACGGCCCTTCCAGAGCTCCCGACCCCGGCCGTCCGCTCCCTCCTCCCCGGCCACAAGCCCACCGGAGCGGCGGTGGGGGGGCCCGGCTGTCACCGCCCACCCGTGCCGGAGGGTGAAGCCCCCCAGCTCTGCCAAAGCCCCTCGCCCCGGAGCCGGGTCCCGCGCCGTCGGGTGAGAAACGGCTCCAGAACCTGGGGAGCTGCGAAGGGTCCGCTTAAGGGCGATTGCCCCCGGCTCCTGCAGGGGATGGGGGATGCTGAGGTGCCCCTGGGGGTCTTTTTGCCTCCCTCCCCCGCGGGTCTCGGGCGCCGGCCCGTTCCCAGACTCCTTCCCACGGGCAGCTCCGGGGGCAGCGGGAGCCTCCCGGGAGAGTGCCCCGGCTCCTGTAGCTCCGGGAAGCGATGACAAATCGGTGCCTGGGTCGGGGCGTGCTGGTCCCTGGCTGAGACTGCGAGGACCCCTGTCTCCATCTCAGGGTCACTGGACGTGCTGGTTCCGTGGGACGCACCTGCTCCACCTGGATGGTCAGGCTCCCCCACTCCTCCAGCCTCTCCCTGTGAGCTGGTTGGTGCCCACAATGGGACAAGCTGCTTCAAGCCCCCCGAAGGACCAGTCTCCTCGGCTGTCTCCCAGCTGGCAGGAGCAGAGCAGGATGTGCCAGATTTGTTTGAGGGATGATTGCTGTCAAAAAAGGGGTGTCAGAATCTCTCCTATCTCCGTTTCCAGCGGAGGAAAGTCAAAGACTTGAGGGGACAAGAATTCAAGTGCTGCAAAAAGGTCTCCAGAAACCTTTAATATGACATTTTATTTCATGCTGAATTAATGTGCACCCCCGCCCCACTTTCAACCCCGGTGCTGCTGGCTGGGTTTGCTGAAGCTGATCTGGGAGTATGAAGCATGAGACAAAGTGTTCCTGCTCTGTGGTTTCACAGTCCAACAAGATGAATTGTTGGTGGTTGCTGGTTCCAGACCAGGTAGAACTTTGGGCTGAACTGTGACTGCCCTCCCTGGATGGTGCCTCCCTTCCTTTGTGCACTGCAGCCTCACATAGCTTTCATCGTCTTCATCCTTCCCAAACTGTGGAGCAAAATTAATGACAATCATGAGAGAGTAAGTCTTCATTTATGAGGCCCTGAGGGTTGGGTTTACTTGCGCTGCATTTAGAGCCAGTTTTTCCCCATCTGCCTGATGTGAACAAGGCCAAGCCCTGTGTTCCTGGGACCCTGTCTGTCTTCTAGCATTGGTCTTGCTCTGGGGAAACCGCTGGAGAAGACTCAGCCCCTGCTCTTGTTTAGACACATTCCCATGCTTTGGACACAGGACAGAGCCTCCAGCCAAGGCCAAGGGAAGTGATTGGACCCAAGAGAGCAGATTGTCCCCAGGGGCCATGACTGTCAAAGCTTTTCTCTCCACCAAGACTCTGTGTTAGCAGCTGGGCCAGCATCTCTCTCCTCCTGTGGGCAAAGAAGCAGAGCCAGTCCTGGGCATGGCAAATGGCCAAGGCAGCAGATGCTGGGCATCAAACCTATCCTGGCCCTCTTGCCTACCTTCAAGAGAGGTTCCCTAGGGAAGGATTCTCTCAGCAGCAGTAATTTCCCCACTTTTCCAGATGTGCCAGTAGCAGCAAGCTGGGCACTCCTATTCTACTTGCACTGGGAATATACTTGTTTTGTAGCCCCCAGGCTCTCCTCCTTGTCACAGCCCAGCCCAGCTGTGCCACACTGCAGTGTAAGCCTGGGCCAGCTTTGCAGAAGGCTTCAACTCCCCACCAGCTCATCCCAGCTCCCACAGCCCAGGGCAGTGCAGACTGCTTGGGTTCCACATTGGAGAGGAGCAGAGATGGAAATAGGAGACAGCACTGGGTTATTTCAGACTTCCCTTGTGGCTTACTGGAAGCTGTTACCTAACGTCCCCTGCCACTGCACACTCCAGGCTGGCACCCCTTCTGGCATTCAGCGTGTCACCCAAGGGGATGGGGACACAGGGAACCCCCATCACTCCTGAGGTACCATCCTCCTTTGACTTCCACAGTGATGTGCCAGAGGGATCAGTTCAGCACCTGTGTTTCCTAGGACATGGCAATGGGCTGCAGTGCAGCCTGGCACTGCTGCATAGGATGGAGAGTTGTGCTACATTTTATCACCCTTTGGACCCACTTGTACACCAACATGGAGTTGAGAGCTGTAGGGGCTGGCACAGTGCAGGAACAACCTCCTTGATGAGCTCCCCTCTTTCTCATTTCCTGACAACTTCCTGTGGTGCCAGCAGGACTCAGACACACCTAATGGGATTTTGCAGAGTTGCATAGCTCAGTCGTAGATGGATGGCTTCCAGGTGGGCTGGCAGGGCTGGTTTTAGGAAGTTGGTATGGTCATGCTGCCATAAAATGGGGGAAGATAACAGACGTGATTCCTTAAGGGGTTTTGAGGGGCCATTCTTGGTGTCCTGCCCAAACCCAGGCTGCTCAGCACCTCGTTCTTGCCCAGGTTCCCACCGCACCTCTGTGTGCATGAGCCCAGCCCGGTTAAAGATGTTCAGCCCGGACACATTCCTTCCTAGCCCCTGTCTTCACCCACATTTTGTTCTTCATTTTTGCATCTACCCAGCCCAACCCTGCCCTGCCAACCCTCCCTGGCTATCTGGCAGTGCAGGGAATCCTGCAGCAGAGCAATAATGCCCAGTGGGGCTTTGGGTTAGGAGCAGTGTTGTTGGAGTTGTTGTGTGCCCTACAGTCCCGTTCCAGGCAAGCACAGACCCTCAGTTGCACTGGGAATTCCTGGCTTTGACATTCACTGGCTACCAGGGCTTTTCCAGACACACTGGGGGCAAGGCTTGGTAGACCAGGTTGGCTCTTACTCCATCTCTCAGGGCAGCACTGGAGCTTGGGGCTGTCCCTCTGCCCCCCCCCTCTGCCTGAGGGAGGCTGGAGGAATTATATCAGTGTCCCCCAGCAACAGGGGAACTATGACCACATGGAAATGTCTTGGATTTGTCCCACTGAATTTCAGAAGCTTACCAGAAGAAAGCAAAATTGTGGTCATTTTCTTCTCTCTGGTCATGCCCTCCACCAGGAGATGACTTGGCTCCTGAGCCAGAGCAGCCTCAGAAAGGCTCTGACATCTACCTCGGCTGTTTTCACCCTCTTGGGATTCAGCTGAGAATGTGAGGCTGGTGAGGCAGGACCAGAGACAAAGCTTTGATGGGAATGTTCCCCTAGAAATATCTCAGCCTGTTTAAAAGAGAGAAACTGAACTCCCATCAGGTCTGAGCCTTGTTGACAGATACAATGTTGAATGAACCAAAGTTCTCAGGTAATGTTTGGGAGAATCACTCTGATGTTCTCCTGAAAAATTTTTGTGTTTCCTTTCAAGGAAAATCTAAAGAAAAAATACCACATGCTTTGGTTCAGAAAACCACCTCATGCTGACCTGAAGGAACCAGTGATGAGGGAGTGGAGAAAGGAAGTCCATCTGCTCCATACAAGTCTGGGCTGCCTCCTATGGAGGACTCCTGGGGAAGGGGTAAGGGCAGACCTCTAGACGCCCTCATGGCTGGCGCAGGCATGGAGCAGTGAGTGTGTTGCAGATTGATTTACCAGTTCCCCTTCCCCCAGCTCCTCTATGGGATCTCTGTGCTCTGAATTTTTTTGCACTCGTTCTCCAGCCAGATAAATCCATCATCCGCTCGGCTGTGGCAAAGGCAATTCTGTTCCTTTCTTTCTGCCGCAGCTCTGCAGGGCATGTGGCTTTGCAGACGATTGAATTGCATTGAATTCCCGTGACTGCTTCCTTATCCCCACGCTTCCAGCTTGCTCCACAGACCCAGAGCAGTCCAGCAATGCGCGGGTCTGTGTACACAGGCTGTGTGCTCGGCAGCGAAGCGTGCCCTCTGCTGTCACTGCAGCCGTCAGCCCGGTTCCTATTGCACCTTATCTCCCTTGCTACCACCTACAGACCACTCTCCACAGTCTCAGCTCTGCTTTCACGAGCAGGACAGTTTTGCCATAGATCACTACCTTGCCAGCAGGGAAAACCGCTTTTCTTTATATTCTAGCACTCAGGCTGGTAGGACTGAGCAGTCGTCTGGGAGCCAGGGCAGTGACATTCCTCATTCTTCCTCTGGACATGCAGCTGGTGCTGCGAGGCAGAAAGGAAGCTGCTACAGCCCCACAGCTCTAGCAGCTTGCTGAAAACCTAACAGAGCAGGTTCCTGCCCCGGGAGATCCAGACAAGTGGAGAAAGAGTAGTCAGTCATGCCTGAGTGATAATAAAAACCAAGGCCTCAATAAGGGAGAGAGACTCTGGCTGAATGGTACCATGTATCCCTGGAATGGGCCACACAGAGAGCAGTGATGTTGGGGTTGTGCATGAACAACAGCCACGGGAGTTTTCTGTTTTTATAGTAAAACTTGGGCACAGATCCAAAAGAATTTGCCTCTCCATTAATTACAAGCCTCTGGGATTTCTGCTCCAGCAGCAAAGAGGGAGGGCAGTCTGACTGTGGAGGTTCACAGAGGAGAAACACAGCCCGAGCTGTATTTAGGATTTCCGATGCTGCTGCCTGAGATTTATTCCCAGTCTCAGGCACCTAGGATACTGCCATGACATCTGTAGGGCTGATGGCAGCTGCCTTGAAGGGAAAGGGAAAAGGAAAGGGAAGAGAAAGGGGAAGGAAAAGGGAAATACATGGGAAAGACAAGGGAAAGATCAGCACAAACACGTGCAGAAGCACAGCTGAACAGGCTGAGCTAAGAGTTATATACCAGGTATATTATGAGAGTTAAATACCAGGGTATTTACCTGTAGCACTGCAGTGGCTGCCAGGAGTCAGGGATGGGGCTGTGTTTGGGGCTGTACAGACAGATGCAGGCCCAAGCAGTGAGGCCCTAGCATAAGGCAAGAGGTGACGGTTACAGATGGATGAGCACACAAAATCAGGAAATAATGCAGGACTCTGCTTTCTCTCTGTATATAACTCTCCTCTATAAACACCACCCCTATTCAGCCTGGAAAAGGCTCTAGGGAGACCTTCCAGTCTCCTAAACAGGAGCACCTTCCAGTACCTAAACAGGATTGTAGAAAGTTGGAGATGGACTTTTTTACAAGGACATGCACTGATGGAATAAAGGGGAACAGCTTTAAACTGAAACAGGGTCAACTCAGGTTAGCTAAAAGAAAGTATTTCTTTCCTGAGAGGGTGGTGAGGAGTAGGTAACCTAGGGAAGCTGCGGATGCTCCATCCCCGGAAGGCCAGGCTGGATGAAACTTTCAACAACCTGATTTTGTGGAAAGTGTCCCTGTCCACTGTTGGAACTGGATGATCTCTAAAGTCCCTCCCAGCCCAAACCATTCCATAATTCCAGGACTGCGTGCTCAAACGCCGTCTTCCACCGCCCTCTTGTGGAGACTCGGCAGAATGCAGCGGAGCGCCCCGGCCCGGCCGCAGCCGCAGCCCCGGCCCCGGGGGTCGTCCCTCGGCGCTGCCAAAAGAAAGCAAGCATCCCCTCCCCGAGCCCTGCTCACTCCCCTGGAGTCTAAATCCCCATTTCCGTGCTGGACCTCCCTGGCAAACAGCCATTTCATAGGTTCGGTGGTGACCTTCCCTCTGAATGCCGGCCTGTCTCTGAAGCTGCGTTCCCCAAGGGCAAGCGACCCGGCAGTACCGACACGGGCAGGGCTGAGCAGTTCAGTGTTTGTGTGAATAAAACAGGCAAGAAACAGGTGTAGGGCAGCTCTGTGTGTGACGGCTCCCTCACCTCTCAAACACCAGCCGTGCCAGATGCCTGCAGGCCTTTGACCGCGGATTGCTATCGCTTCAGCTGAGCTGCCTGGAAAAGCCATGACATCACTGCTTAAAAAAAATAAAATCTGTCGGGAGGAGGAAACCATGCTCTGGGAAAATACAGTATTTATTTTGCAAGTGCAGCTGAGCAAGTCAGTGGGAAATAGAGGTCGTGGCTACACAGCTGCTTGTCTGGGGCAAGTGGAGCTGTCGGCCCAGCCCAGCCGCTTCCAAAAGTGACAACTGCAGTAACCAGAGAGGCAGTGAACGCAAAGGCAAGCAGGTCCTGAGAGGGAGGGGAGAAACCTAAATCTGTGTGTCAAATGAGAGCAGCATGTGTGTCAAAACTCTGTCGTGAGGACAGCCAGCTTTACTAAACATTGAAAACCCACGACGGAAAGGTAGAAAGGGAAAGCAAGTGAGGGACGAAGGTGGGAAAGCAAGATTTTGCTATTGTCAGCACTCAGGCAATGCTCCATTTGTGGTCCTTCCTCCACCACCCTCCGTCTAACACAAGTAAGTTGCTGAGGGCTCATGCTGGCCTCAGCCTGCGGGGTGAAAAATAGGCTCTTGCCCAGAAGGATGCTTGGGAAGACCTCACTCCATAAAATGCCTGCCCCACAGCAGGCAGAGGCTTGCTGCAGGCTGCCAGGCAGCTGTCCTGCCTGGCCAAATCAAACAGGAGGAGAGAGAGGCTGGCTCCAACCCATTGCTCAGCCCTTGCCTTTTTGTGGGGCTTCTTCACATGCCAGCAGGTCTGGTCTGCTGGGAGACAAGCCAGAGGAGCTGGGGGTCAGGAAATCATAGAATGGCTTGAGTTGGACAGGATGTTAAAGATCATTTTGTTACAACCCCCTGACATGGGCAGAGGCACCTTCGACTAGTTACAGTTACTCAAGGCCTCATCCAGCCTGGCCTTGAACACTGCCATGGATTTGACACCCACAGCTTCTCTGGGCAACCTGTTCCAGTGCCTCACCACCATTATGGGTAAGAATTTCTTCCTAATAGCTAATCTAAATCTACCCTCCTTCAGCTTAAGGCCATTCCCCCTTGTGCTATCACTACATGTCCTGGTGGAAAGTCCCTCTCCAGCTCTCTTGTGGGCTCCCTTTAGGTACTGTAAGGTGCTCTAAGGTCTCTCTGGAACCTTCTCCAAGCTGAACAGCCCCATTCTCTCAGCCTGTCTTCACAGATGATGTGTTCCAACCCTGTGACCAGCTTAGTGGCTCTCCTCTGGACTCATTCCAACGGGTCAGTGTCTTCCGTGTGCTGGCAGCTGCAGAGCTGGACACAGTACTACAGGTGGGGTCTTGCAAGACCACAGTAGAAGTTAGAAAGTTTAATTATCAGCCTGAAACAACGTGTTTATTTAGAGGCAAACAGGAGAAGGTAACTGCTCTGTCTTTAGATGAGCACCAAGATGTCACAAGGAAGAACAGCAGACCTAAAAGCCACAAGCTCACAAAGACGAGGACCAGCCACTCTGTCCAGGTCAGCAGCCCATCCAGATCCAGAGGCTAAGTGAAGCAAGGCAATTCCTCAGGAGAAACTTCTCTAAGACTAACATTGCTGTTATTGGTCATCATGATCTCACTTATGGGGCCCAGAAGCATCTTCATGGCTCCTGCTCCTAAAAACATTCAGATAATGTCAGCAATAGTCGTCTCAGCCTGCTGTGACCATCAGAAGGCGGAGTCAGAGCAGAGAGGATCCTGCAAAACAGCAAATTGTTTCTCCCTCTTCCTGGAATATTCCTGCCATGCAAGGCTGCTTTGGTTGTCTCACATCCAGCTCTGTCCTATGGTGTGTTGAAAAAACACATCATCTCCAGCTCCTCCCTAGTGCAGTCCCTCCTGAACCTGCAACCAGCCAGGCCCTCCCCTTCCCACTGGTGCTTTCAAGTCCCCTCACTGTGAATCATCTGGAAAGTCCTGAACCAAAACTATCCGTGAATTAACTAAACTGAAAATGAAACTCAGGTCCCACCCTGGGCCCTGCTGAGCTCCACACCAGCGCTGGTTCCAGCCAGTCGTGCCTGTATAATCCACAGACTTTTTGCATGCAGCTCTTTGGTTTTCTGAAACCAGCGCTCACAGAGCGGCACAGAGCTGCTGGGCTGCCTGCAGAGTTCAGGGTCTGGGTGCTCTGGGCTTCTCCCAGCACACCACAGCCACCCAAACAGAGAAAAGCAGCTTCTCTCCCTACCAGGGCGAGCCCAGGGACTCCCTCAGGCTGGGCTGTCTCAGCTCTGGTCCAACTCCCGCGTGCAATGGCTGGAAGCAGAGATGCTCTCCGTCAGTGAGGTCCTGCTCCACTGAATCATTTCACAAGGCAGGCAGAACAGCAGGCCCCCACCACTCCAGGCTCTGAAGAGAGAGGAGCAGCAGGCAGCCATCTTCCCTGAGTAATTCTGGCAAGTGCACTGGATTCCAGGAAATATAAATAACTCCTCAGTCATCTGGAACAGTCCCTGGGCCGGTCAGCAAAGGTCTCTCCCAGGCTCTGCTCTGTTCCTGCTGGCTACTTGGTGCCAATGCAGAAAATACCAAGGGGGTGGCCCAGTCCCCACCAGGATCTGGAGGAGCAAACTTGTGTCTTGGTCAGAGCTGCTGCCAGAGACCACCTTCACTCGATACTGGAACAGGCTCCTGTCTTAACACAGGGCCAGAGCCACACCAAGCCAAGAGCTCACACCTCAGCCCCTTCCCTGGGCACTAGCCAGGCTTCAAGTGCTTAAGGAGGACAGGGAAGAACAGATCGCTCACTCCATCATACATCACTTTTTTTCATTTTATTCTTTTATTTGTACAGCTATATTTTACAGAACGCATTAATGCAGTTTAGACACAGCCCAAACCCTGTCTCCCGAGATTGTTTATAACACAAGCATGTAAAATAAGACCCAAAAAAAAAAAAAAAATTCCAAAACAAAAAAAATGAAACATTCCCCCAACTAGAGAGTTCCACCAAAACTCCTTTTGCAACATCAGGCTGTACCTTGAAGAAACTGAGCTCAATATAGTCCATACACTGAAAACTTCCATTGAAAAGAAAGGCACCGTGCGAAACCACATTTTACATATATACAGACTGAGAACTAGAACAAAAAAAATTACACTTTATTATTATTTTAAATTCCTTCTGCAGCTTTGTTGGTTTAATACACACTTTTTTGTAAATTGTAAACCTTCACTTGCAAAAAAATACAAATACACTGATGCATTTAGACAAAATATTTTCTTACTTGTACAGATGCAATACTTTAAAATATCTCCTTAAGTGCTCTATCATAATAAAGATTCTCAGAGTGGCTTCTGCCTGCAGAGTCCAACTGAGCCTTTAATGCATTTTATATATTTTTAATATAGCTTTTTTAAAGGTCTATATATATTTATTTTATATATATATTTATATATTTATATCTATATATATTTACAACTCTGCCATAGATTCCTTCACCTTTGGTTAAAAAAGTTAAAGCCCTCTCTTTAATAGCATACTTTCTCTTTAAAAGAACACACATTTTGCATACAAAAGAAAAAAATCTGTTCCCATAAATCAACATTACATTCCTCATCTTCAAACGGCAAAGGCTGTGAAGGTTAGACTCCAGAGTTTATCAACACTCCACTGCACAGACATTTAAAATGACTATTTTAAATTTTTTTTAACGTTTTATATACAGTAAGATCTGAATAATTTTATTTTTCTTTTTGCTTCACATAACTGGGAAAAATAAAACCCGTTTATTTGTAATTTTTTTTTTTAATTTCTAATGTTTTTCCACCTATCTGTACTATGGGTTTAGAGGCACTCCATCATGTGATGAATTATTTTTTCTTTCTCTCTCTTTGTTTTCTTTAATATTTTAAAGTGTTGCAAGTATCCTTTGGACAGCTTCTCCCTCCCCCATGCCCCCCAAGACGACCTCCTCCTGGGAAATCCTCTGCCTTCAGCAGGCCTTGGGGAGCTCCGGGGGCACCTCGCTGGCCGAGATGCGGTACTGCACCTTGGTGTTGGTGATGGCCCCGTGCTTCTGCCGCAGGTGGAGCCGCAGCTGGCTTTTGTGGCGGAAATGCAAGTTGCACTTCTCACACTGTGGGGCGACAGGCAAAGGCAGAGGGTGTGAAACGCCATGGCAGGGGACACGTCCGTCCCCCTCGGGCCACCAAATGCCACTTTCCACCAGACACCCCAGGACGCTGCACCCACTGAACAGGTGGACGAGGGAAAAGGTGGGAAAGCGATGGGAGGAGCAGCACCTGGGGGCACCCCATCCCCGGCTTTCAGCAGCATATATTGGTTTATGGGATGCACAAAGGGCGAAGTCCCTCAGGAGATGACTCTGGCTCTGACAGAACACCAAGCTCTGTATCTAGGTGATCAAACCAGCTACAGGGCTATTTCTAGAGCTGCTTTTGACCTCTGCCAAGCTGGATGGCTCCAGGACGTTTAGATGTCAATCCCTGCTTGGATTCTCTCTCTAGCAGATGGTGAAAGCCAGGAAAGCCCCAGCAAAGAGCTGGGAGCCCCCAGGGCTGCAAGCAAGGCAGGGCAGGCTGCTCGCTGGGTACGATTATCACCATCAGAGGGGAGCTCAGGTCAGGCTGTCTGCTCCTTTCCCCCATGCCCGCACACCACAGGCAGCTGTAATTTAAGCCATAGCTATTTGAAGAAGTGTGACCTTCTTCCAGAAGGGGTGGAAGAAAAGAGCAACTAAGATGTACCCAGCTTGGGCTGCATGTCAGTGTTTCCAACACAGCCACGCCTGAAAAAATACCACATCAGCATCAGCTAATGCCTGGGAGGGAAATGGGGCACGAGAAGCAGGGATGTGACCTTGGTGCAGGGCCTCATGAGGCTGGCAAAGGGCATTAGGATGCTGCAACCAGCCCGTGCGAATGTCCTCGTGTCTTCCCAGGCCCCCAGGCTTGGCAGCATCCTCCCCCAGCCCAAGCTGAGATTCCCCACCACCCAAAAAAAGCAGGGCCACTCACATGATACGGTTTCTCTCCTGTGTGGATTCGAAGGTGACTTTTGAGGGTCTGCAGGTGCCGGAAGCGTGTGCCACAGATCTCACAGGGGTACGGCTTCTCCCCGGTGTGAATGAGCACGTGAGCGCGGAGGTGGGCCACCTGCAGGGAGCAGCTCTGGGTCAGGACAGCCCCAGGGAGGAAGGCGTCCCACTGGGAGCAAGGGTATCCCTGTGGGAATGGGGTTCTGCCCAGCCATCTTTTTTGGTCTGCTGGGTTCCAGCTGGGAATCTGGGCCATGTGTCTGAGGTCTGGTATCTCCAGCCCTTACGACCGAATGGACCAGAATAGCTACAACCAGCAGTCAAGGCTTCCTTAACTAAGCCAAATTGCCCCCCTCGGGCCTTAAGGTCCCTGTTTAGCCCACAGCACCATGGGAAGAACTGCCCAAGGCAGCAAGCTGGGCCATCATCAGCCTCCTCCCTGCCATGAGGCATCACCAGTCTTGGTGGGGAAGATCTGCCAGTCTTGGGCAGAAGATCTGACCATATCCCACCTCCCCAGGCACTGTGGGTCCCAGAGGCTACACGCACCTGGACAAATCTGGCCCCGCAAGTCTCACACTTGTAGGGTTTCTCCCCAGAGTGGATGCGTGTGTGGGTTTTCAGGTTGGCCGGTCGGTTGAACTGTGCCCCGCAGATGTTGCAGCGGTACGGCTTTTCTCCTGCAGGGCCCGAAAGAAAGGGTGAGGGATTGGTTACAGCTGTGCTTAACAACCAGGATCCAAGGTGCTCCCCAGAGCTAAGTCCCTTCAGGTGCCAGACCCCATGACATGAAGCACTAGCCCCGAGTCCTGTCCCTTTGGGAGATGGCTGTGGACAAGCAGCATTGGTCAGGGTGTCTACAGAGCAGGTGAGCTCAGGAGGTAGCTCTTCTCTTTTGGACTGGGAGCTGCAGCCTTCAGGGCGAGAGAGGAAGTCAGGCAGCTCTGCCAGCAAGGATTAACAGCGTCATTGCTCCTGACCCTCCAACAGCAGCTGGCACCTACATTTCCCTACAGCTGTCACTAAGCACCCCTGAGCCCTGCCCTGGCACTTGTGTTGTCTCAGTCCCCTGCACAGCCCTCCTGGAGCTCAGCTGAGACTGCAGGAATTTGGGTCTAATTCAGTGCAGCAGCACTGAGTCGTCAGCCCAGACTTCCCTTCCCCAGCTTGTGGACTGGCTGTTGACACATTAAGCATTAAAAGCACAAAATAAAATAAGCCCTAGGTTTGTCAGCAAATGACTAAACCCTTAATATCCTCTTCCTTTTCTCAGCTTTCATTGTGCTGATTCACAGAGTCCATCCTTTCACAGATTTTCCCATCAGCAGAGTTTATGCCAAGCTAGATGTGACCTGGATTTCTAGGATGTAAAAATAAATCTCCAACTTCTCACTAAATGTTCTTTTGATTATTTTTTAGGGTTTTTTTGCTTAAGTCTACCACAAAGTTACCTGGAAGCTGCACATTTGCTCCCAGCTACGCATTTTGCAAGACACCTTTAAAAACAGTGGTGCCCAATGCTTTAAGGAGGCTGAGTTCCACCCCTGCTGCAGGACAGGTACCTCCCCCATTCCCAGGTTTGGTGCTCTGTCCAAGGGCTCCCTGGCAGTGCCAACTAAAGCACCTTGCTCTTCCCATCAGGGACAGCTTGTGACACAGAATAGAGGATGCTGCACCTGGCACAAACCCAGCCATACACACCCACATGCTCACCCACACAGTGTCCCCAAAGCTGTCCCTATAGCCAACACTGTACCTGTGTGGACGGTTTTGTGGCTGGCGAGGTTCCCCTTGTAGCGAAAGGAGGCCTGGCAGCGGTCACACTTGTAGGGCTTGTCACTGTGGACTTGCAGAGAGTGCCTCTTGAGAGAGGCCTCCTCGGAGAACCGGCAGTCGCACTCGTTGCAGAAGAAGGCTCCGTTCTCTGGGAGGGCAGAGAGGAGAGCAATCAGATGGGCAGTGCATGGGCCACCACCTTCTTGATAGGCTATGGGATGGATTTGGGATGGAGGAGACGGGCAGCCAGAGCACGTGTTGGAACAAGCAGCCAAAAGCAGGTGTTCACGCTCAGTTGTGCTTGCACCCTGCTGTTACCTCCTGACCTTGTGCACACAGCAACAACATGCAGGGTTTGATAGACCAAAGTCACCACGAGCCCTGGTTTAGAGCTCTCTCTTTCCTTTAGTGACACACAGGCTGCTTCCAAGAAGCCAGCATGTCACCTGGACATCTTTCAGAGAGGCCCATGAGAGCACTCAAGTTATCAGGCATCCTCTGAAGGATGCTCAGCTCTGGAGCAACTCCTGCACCTTTAGAGGTCTTTAACCTTTACAGGTACAGATATCTGCCTTGACTTGGGAAGATGATCATCACCCAAACCACAAGGCAGGTTCCCCCAGTAGGAGGATGCCCAACTCTTAAATGTTGTGTTGAGTGTTACCACAGTGAGGTTCCCTCCTTGGATCTCTGCCCACACTACAGGTGACAACGCTGCATTCCCCCTCCCTGAGCTACAGGCAGATGAGTGCACAGATACCTGTCTTTGGGCTTGTGTGGTTTTGCAACAAGATTGCAAGCCTCATTATCTGCATTTCCCCAGATGTGCACACTGGGCTCCGTGATAATAAAGACATCATGACGGATGCATGAGACATGCCAGCTTGCCCAATCCCCATTACGGTCATTACATCTGTCAGGCTTGCTCTCCTGTGGCTCTGTCAGGGTGGGGTGCACTTGTTTCCTGTCCTTACCTGCCAGGTTTGCAGCAGGTGACTAAATCCCTGCACAAGGTATCCAGATGGTGCTGGGGAAGGGGAGGGAGGAAGGAAGCAATTCCCACACGCATGTGTCCCTCACACGCATGCACACAGCTGGGCAGACAGTTAAGAGGGGGCTGTAAAGCACTGTGGGGTCCACCAGCATCAGGGACAGGTCTGACTGTGTGTTTGATCACAGGGCACTCAGTGATGGGTCCCTACACTGCACAGCCCCCCAGCTGCTGGTTGAAAAGGTTGACCAAGGATGCAAGACTCACCACAGCTGGAGTCAGAGTATTCAGACTGGGTTTCCCCCATCTCTTCTCCAAAGTTTGAGCCGGGGGTATGAAGGCACATCTCAGTATGTTGTGGGGACTGGCAGCCACAGGAGCTGCACTTCGATGAATGCATGTACAGTGGGGACTGCCCTTCACTGCTCCGAGGGGACCCATCCCGGGACCTGTGGAAGGACAGCAACGTACACAGCCGTGAGAAGGCTCTTGCTGTGCTCGAGATATCGGACCCTTGTTTGCACCCCTCCTGACACAAGGGACAGACACATTTTATGGGGACATGTTTGTGGTGAGATGCACAGCACAGCCCTGATCAACAACAGGTCCTTAAGCCTCAAACCTTCAGATGCCAATCATCAGATGACCTCCAATGTCTTTAGGAACATCCAGGTCAAGAGGATAGCAAATTGTCCCTGATACTTTGGCCATTCCAATGCTTAGAGCCAACAAAAAGCTCGAGGCATAGGGAGTCTGGTGGAAACACCGGCTAGGCAAATCCAGGCTCCAGAAATCATCCAGAGCTGCCAAAGTTATCCAGGGATTCACAACCCTGTGTTCCTAGTTCCTTTGCCAGTCCAGGCTGGCACCACTACAGTGGGGATGGTGAGCACTCAGACAATGTCACTGGCAGCCCTCCACCAAATGCAGGGGCTTCCATCTGCTCATGACTGGACTTCCCAGCCCAATGCTACAGATATTTCACACTTCCAAACCCTCACCAATAATGCAGGAAGTCCTATTTCTCAGGGGGAAGGGGCATGGGGGGTGGAAGTCTTCTCACCTGTTAACAATATTGTTGAGTCTGCTCGCTTGTGGGATAGTAGAGTCTTCACCATTCACGCTTATCTTGGTGGGGGATTGCACATTGAGATGCTCCGGCTCCATGGACTGCTGGCAAGTGGACATGGGCACGTAGGTGCGAGGAGAGAGGGTTCCCATCTCGTTCTGGTCAGCGCTGTCTTGCTTGGTGTTCTGGTTGAGAGAGTTGAGGACAATGAACTTGTACTTCTTCCAGTTGCAGGCTTTGGGGTCTGTGGGGCTCTTGGTGAAGAGGGAGCTGGAGTTCTGACCGATACGGGCATTCTTGCTGCTGCTGGACTCGGTTGGCGAGTTGGGCTGACAGTCTGACTTCTGTGGGCTCTGGGGGCTAATGAGTCCCTTGCGGTCCAGGGGTGTGTTGGTGGGCTCAAAGTGCTGGCTGATCTCGTCCTCTGAAGAGGTCCGCTCCTCCTCTTTGGCCACTTTATCACAAGGGAAGTAGGAATTGTTCCGGATTGAAGGGATGACAGGTTTGGGCCCAGAGGCCACGCTGTAGTGCATGTCACTCCTGGCTTCCTCAGCAGCACCTTCTTTTGGAGCATAGATGGTGGCGTGGCACATGTTGGCAGAGATGTCGGTAATGGTTCTCACGTACTCCGTGGGGATTGTCCTGGAGCTGTCGCATGGCAGGATCCTCTCCTTGGGGAAGGCACCTGCCCTTGAGAGTTCAGAGAGAGGCATCCTCATCTCCCGCAACTCATCATCCACCAGGAAGCTATTTAGAGGGAGAGGGCTGTATCCGTGGTAGGAAATGGGGGATCCAGACAAACTGTTGATCAAGCCAGGTGCAAAGGCCCTTCCATTGCAGAGGGACCCGTTTTGAAGAGGCATGCCGTTCTCTGAGACATCTCTGCTCCGATAAGCCATCACCTCTGGGTGGCCCAGCATCCGTCCAGCCAAAAACTCTTCTCTTGGGGTCTTCACAGCAGACACCATCTCTGCTTCACTGGAACCGGGGACAAGGGGAGGGAGACAAAGTGATTTTCAGCCCATAAAGATACATTTGCAGATACTTTGTAAGTTCTTCCCCTGCCCACCCAAACACACAGTTCCAGGCTCTTCAAAGTTCACCAAGGGCACTCACCTAGACTTGACGAACCTTCGGCAGGTGTCAACCACGTGCTCCATCTGCAGATAGAGTGCTGTGGCCATCACGGCCATGATATTGCTCTCCCTCAAGTTCAGGCGGGAGGTGTACATGAAGTCCAAGAGGATGCAAAACCCCTCAGGGTTAATTTCAGGGTCCAGGTTGATGACATTCAAGTTGCACTTGAGCTGGTCAGTGAAGATGCTGTAGAAGAGGCCACTGCAGAGGGGAGACAGTAGAGAGGACAAGTGTTATGACAATTCAAAGGAAAAAAGGAGAATCTGTATGAAATCCCTGAGTGCAGAGGGGTTCAAGAATGGGAAGGGAGGAGGAGGAGGCAATTACAGAATTCCCTGAGCTTCCCCCTTATTATCAAGCTTGGTTTCTCAGCTTAGTAAGCGTCTTCTGCACTGCACTTTTCCCAACTGGAACAGCCTGCTTTTAGATCTCACCTGCTCAACAACTCCCCACTGCCTCCATTTAGTAATTCCCCAGCTTTTTTGTTTTTTCCATTGTTGTTCTTACCACCATCCCCTTCCTACTATGACTCATTTCTTTCAGAAGCCTCTCGGGGCATCCACACACAGCCTTAAACCAGAAAATTTAAAAAAGGAGAAATGTTGGCAAAACATTTTTCAGCCATTTTAATAGTCAAAGCTTGGCTTTTTGAAATCTTTATACCATGTCAGCGAGAGAACCTGGAAGGCATTTGCTGTAATTCAACTGGGCAATAGTGGGATAATAATTAGCATTTAGTAGGAAGGAACTCCAGCAATCTTAGGAGCTGGAAAGGGATTTTGGACCCCATCAGGCTTTAAAAAAAAAAAATCAACTAAGGTGGGTGCAGCCAGCAGTCTGGGAGCCGGGGAGAAATAGCTCTAAAAATAGTGGTGGCAGGGGACACCTCAGTCACAGAGGACTTGCACACCCCAGTGAGCATCCAGCCCTCCCTCTCCTCTCCTGTCCCTGTGGCACATTTGTGCTTTGCATTCAGGGATGTGCCTCATATCTGCTGTGCTCCTGTTGGTCTCCATGAGCTGTGCGTGGGCAGATGTGGGCACACAAGGAGGGAGGTGAGGGCAGCACACCGGAGGGAAGCGGTCTCAGCTCTAATCCCATTACAGGTACAAATTTCTTGGCAGCCCCTTTCAGTTCTGCTTCTCTGCTTCTGTTTCCCTGTGAGTCCCACGAGCCCCCTGAGGATGGCAGCAGTGCTTCTGGAAGCCAAAGGCTGAGGGAGCAAGGAGGGAGGCAGGGAAGGACCTGCTCTCACCTGCAGGCCATCAGGACTGTTTTGTGGGCTCTAAACTGCTCCCGGTTCACGATGATGACAACATCAGTCAGGATATCCCGGCTTCTAAGGCGGTTGAGATTGAGGAGGACGTCGCTCGCGTGGCGGGTGAACTGGATGCAGCTGTCTGCCGGCGAGGCCATCTTGAGTCTGAGTGGGACAGAAGCATCAGAGGAAGATGAGAATGGAGAACAGCCAGACAAGTACCCTAAGCCCAGGGAAGAGACAGCTGATGCTCTTGGGACATGCTCAGATGGCCAATTGCTCCTGGTAGGGGCAGCACCAGCTCCTTGGTCCCAAGGCAAACAGTCCTGCACCACACCAAGCTCTTGCCAGGCTGTCTAGTGAGGTCCCTGAGCCAACAGTGAGACCTGGCACATCTCATACCACCCAGCAAGCTGGTGGGTGAAGGCAATCAGACCCTCCTGAAGATTAGCCAACCATCTCCTCTTTCTCCCCGACTTGCCCATGGCAGCCCCACCCCAGCCCACTCCACCCACTCAGGTTCATCTCCACAAAGCTTCCAACATAGCTTCTAGCCTTCCAACCTCCCTCAGGAGCCAACCTCCTCACCTGTGTGATGTCTGGCTGTAAATCCAGCCACAGGAATCAAAACAAGCCTTAAGGTCCCAACTAAAGTTGAATGATTTCAACATCAGGAATATCCAGCCCACAGTGGAATACCATCCCTCACCCAGGAAACTACCTTCCTACTCCCAAGTGGTGGCCACTCTGGAGAAGACCTGTCCACAGTTTCCCAATTGACTGGTGAGGAGGAGAACTCATCTAACCTGATGGGCTGCTCCCCACACCAGGGCCCAGTCCCTCCCCATGAGCAAGGTTTGGGTTAGTCAAGGAACATAAAGCCTTCCCCCAACACAAGACCTGCTGACCCATCTCAGAGGTGTCCTCCCAACCAGCACCCAGGATGGCCCACATCTCCCTGAGGTTTGGGGTGGAATGTGCATCTTTGGTGTCAAATTCTTCCAAAGATCAATCCCCTCCCATAATCCTGACTCCGCCTTCCCCAGTGGCACATGAACATAGAGTAGTTTCTACAAAGCAGCTGCTCTCCTGAAAACAAATTCCAGCTGGGTGTAATGAAGCAGTTCATTAAGGAAAGGGGGAGGGAGGTTAGGAGGGAAAGCACAAAATTTAAATTTACATACCGAATGCCTCAATTCACAGTCCAAAAGTTTCTTTCAAACCTACAAATAAAGCACAAGAAAACAAACACTGCGTTAGTTGGTAATTAGGAATTGGCCGTGGCAGGTCACAAGGCTGCTGTTTCGCTCAAGTATCAGTTGGATAAAAGCTAGAGATAACAAACCTTCTACTCTCCAATAAGGTTAACATTTGTTTCTTCCGGTACAGTACGTTCTTATCACAACCACAGGCTTTGAGAATCCAATCATAGCTTCTTCCACACCCTCTAGCCCAAACCATGGGCGTATGCCAAGGAGATTTTCATTTCCATGACTCAGGAACTTAAAGGCAGGTGGGGAAGGGAAGTCAAGCAAGAATTTTCTCACCACTTCTTTCAGAGATAACTCTTCCCCTGCCAAGACTGAACTCCCATCCGGTGCCACATTCAAGACCCATGCCGTATTCCCAGCACCTTGTTAACAGGTATGACAAACACACATCTGCTGTCACTCTGCTCAGAAACCCACATGCTCCAGCCACTGCTGAAAACGCCCTGGGATGAAATATCTGAACAGATTTGGGAGGATATAGGCGTCAAGTACTAACGTGACTTGGCCAGGACTGCAAAGGAAGCAGTGGTGGAGACAAAGAGGATGCAGAACAAATGCCCCTTCCCCTTGCTGCTGCCAAAGCCTTCCCTTAAACCACAAGCTGTGTCTCCAGGCACTGGCTTCACCAGCAATATAGCTGGGGCAGAACAGCAAGGAAACCCAGGAGTTAATTGCCTTCCAGAACTCACACTAATCCTCCAAAATTTACTTAAAACAAAACCCAGTTGACTTGGCACCAATGCAGGAAGAAGGTCCTCAGGCAGTTCCCTCAGCAGGTAGAAGCACAATAAATAAGTGAGCCAACAAACCTCAAGACCTTCATCACACTGTTTTGAGGACCAACCCCCAGACTATTAAGCCTGCCAGGCACTTGCAGAAAGCCCTGTGAAGACAAGTGTTGCCTTCCCTCTCCCTTGTGGGAGATGTGCAGGTTTGGAGCCCAAGCTCCCCTCCCATCCCCAGAGCCACTAGGATGAAGAGATGAGATTTAAGGCAAGGTATCACACACAAAACCCAGAGGGTGTCTTACAGCTTTATTCCAGCCATCAAACACAAATCTTCAGAGCTGCTCTGAGCCTGGCCAGCTTAAAACTTTATGCACATACAAAAAGTGACTCATTTCCCAAATACTGCAGACTCTGACCTTTCTGTACACGCTCACTGCCAGTCACTCACTGCGGTCAATTGCGAGCCAAGGGACTCGCAGCGTTCTGCAAGGAGCCCAGCGCACATCCCTGTGCCCACATGAGCAGATGTGTGTGTTTGGGGCAGCTGGCTGGCACCCCAACCTCAGCCACAGTGGCAGACATACCCTGCCAGGCTCCGGGGAGTCACCTCAGTGTCACAGAGGTGAGGAGGTGACCCACTTGTAAACCAACAAAGTTACAAACAGCAAGGTGAACTCTGCACCCGTGAGCATCATGTGAGAAGCTGCTACTGTCGCCAAATTCCCTTATCCACAGTGAGAGCACAGCACTGCCAGGGGGGACACCCTGCTTCTCTCCCAGAGCTGGACCCCAGCACAGCCCCCTCCCCACCCTTCCAAATAATCCCTCCCAGCACAGCATTGCTTCAATGCCCACAGCCACAAGAGCTGGGCAGGTGCATCCCAAGCAGCTCCCGGCTGCAGGATGTGGGCATGCAAAGGGAAAGGGACTTTCCTTCCCCTCGCTGTGCTGAGTTGGGTTAACCCTGTCCCTTCCAGTCTCCACACAGCACCAGCTCTGTACCCCAGCACACAAGGATACTCAGACCAGAGAGAACAGGATGGCAACAAGGACCAGAGATGGGGGCAGAAAAAACACACTGCAGCCAAGCATGGTCTTTGCCATCCAAACCCCCTCAAATCCCATGAGGCTTCTCTCCAGGCTCAGCTGGGGCCAGAGCATCATCCCACACCCCCCTCCAGTTTTCCTTTGCAGTACCTTGCAGGCGTGGGCTCTCCGGCCGTGCTCGAGGCTGTGTGCCAGGGCTTGCTGTGCCCATAGAGGAAGGTCTGGAATAGGCGCAGGGCCCATTTTGGGGGTGGCCACACAGGCCTGTCACTGCTGTTGCCTTCCAGGAAGGCAATGGGTCTGCCCCAGCGGTTCAGGGAACAACCCTTCCCTGCCGGCACCTCCCCGAGAAAACCCATTCCTGGAAAGGAGCCCAGTGCTGGCTCTGCCTTCCCTGCAGCTCAGTGAGCATGGGGAGGGTGCACCTTCATGTGGGGCAACCTCTTTCAGCTCAACCCCATGCAAAGGGAAGACCCTCTTTGCTCACTTACCATAGGGCAGAGGGGAGAACCGGGGACTTCCAACCTGTTTTTCTGCCATGCCTCTCCATTCTTCCATTCACCCAGTTAGAGGGAATCTCTTTTCATCCGCCTCCCACTCCCTGCACAGGTGGGAACTCCTTGCTCCCCTATCCTTCTTTGCGTGAGGGATACCCTGTAGTCTTAACCCTTCTCCCACCCCCAAGTGCATAGCCAGGGAGGAGGGCACCAAACACTCCCCCTCCCTGGGCCCCAGTCTCCTACCACTCCCCCAGAGCCCGCAGCGCCGACTCACTCACATCACCTTAGAGGGGTAGCTGGGTGAAGTCTTCCTTCCCCACAGTCTCATCCCACACAGTGTTCTGAAACTGCCCGCCCAGGGGAAGCTCCATCCTGCCCTCCTCCTCCCCAGTCCCTGCACCCTGCAGGGTCCCAGCCCCATGGGAACATCCCCACTGCCTGCCAGGGCGTGCTGCCAGCTGCCTCTCCACCCTGCCAAGGAACGCCTGGTTTCTCCTGAACACGGATCAAGGGGACAACCAAGAAAATGAGGAGGGGTGTGGGTGGCTCCCCCAGCACAGCCATGGGTGCTACATGCCACGGTGAAGAAGATGCTTTTGGCTGGGGGCGTGTGAGTGCCCAGCTCAGCTTCCTGCTACCATGCAATCCAGGGGCACTAAGTGTCCTTTAGCTGTCACAGCAGAGTTTTATTAGTTTAGTAGCTTCTGGTTAGTGTCTAGGCCAAAACGTGGCTGGGTTAATAATAACCCAAGAAGAGGCTGAGAGAAGTCCACAGCGTCAGCACAGATCAAAAGCAGCATCACTAGTGCAAGCCCTGTCGTATTTTCCACCGTACCCCTCCGTGAGCGGATTGCACTCGCTCTATCGAGCGGTCTCAATCTGATCCAATTTCCTGCCAGCAAACAAATGTTTCTAGGAAATGCAATACATTATCTGGACGGGTTTATTATCAGCGTTTGGAACCAGGAAAACTGCATATTTTCTCGAGCGCCGCAGGGAACTTTATAGTTCATACTTCAAAAGAGGGTTTAAAGGATTGCCCTTGAAAGCTGGCCCAGCTCAAGTCTCCACATTGTTTTGGTCTTTGCAGAAGAAAACACAGAGGAGGGAGGGGGTAAGCACGTTAAAACTGGCTCCAATGTTTTCCTACTAAAAAGGACTCCCCTGCCCTCTACAGAGCCAAGCTCTGGCTGTGAGGCAGCAGCAGCGCGTGCCCTTGGGAAGCAAGGAGTCGAGCCTTCCTCAGCATTTCAAACGACCCCAAGCAATTTGGCACATTAATTTTTCAAGGGAAGGCAGGAACCATGTCCTGGCTCAAATCTAGGGAGCCACTCCAGAGAACAGAAGACGGACTCCATGCCCTGCCAACGCCGAGCCCTGCACCGAGTTGCCGACCTGACAGCAGGGTGCAGCCGGAGCCAGGTGTCCCCAGCAGCTGAGCTGGGTCCCTGGCCCTGCTGGGGCCCTTCCTGGGCTCCCAGGAGGTGTCTGATCATCTCTACCATACACTGGGACAGAAAATTACCAGCTGGCACCTGACCCTCCCTGTCTCAGTACTCCCAGGGCTGAGGGTGGCACAGCTCCTTCTGGCAGTAAGGAACTGCTCTGGCATCCCGCCTGGATGGGATGAGACACCCCCTTGCCCCTATATTTAGCCAGATTTAAGGAGATGCATTTCAGAGAGTACCTAATCCTACAGGACACCTTCTTCAGGACTCATTCAGAACCCCGTATCCTGCAGTGTGCTTGTCCCAAGCTCACTCCTCCATAAACAGGAGTCCAACATTCCCCATGGGTACCCAGCACACAGCCCAAAGGTAGCAACTGACCAGGAGAAAGAGGGGAAGGAAAACAATATAGACCAAAAATTTCCTACCCCTCTCGCAAATGCCCCTAGTTCTCTCTCTGGTTTAGATGGGAAGCTCCACTGAGATTACTGGGGTTTTAAAGCAGTCCTGAAGACTACACACTTGCTCTGATTTAGGGGTGTGTGTCTTTTGGCTGCCAGCATCCTGCAGTGATGAGAACACATAAGATCTAGCTTGGATTAAAAAAAAAAAAAAAACAAAACCAAAAAACCAAACCAAACCAAAAAAAACCGAGGGGAAAAAAAAAAAAAAGGAAAAATTTTGACTACATTTGCAGTCTAAATTTGCAGTCTGAAGGAGCTTACTGGTCAGATGCTGACTTTTGGATACTGATCTAACCAAACTGCAAACTGTGAACTCCTGAGGTTTGCCAATGCCTGCTGTAAACATGGAAACCAAGTGTCACTTTTTGCCAAACAGAAGAATGGTTTAAAAATAGATCTAGAGAAGAATACAGGCAGCCGGCATACAAGGCTCCCGTTTATAGACTCCCATGCTACTATAAAATGGAGCAAGAGGTTATGAGCACACAAGTAACTTTCCACCAAATTTAGATTTTACCAACTTCTCAGAAACCTGAAAACAACATTTCAGGCTCCAGCTGAACCCATAAAAGCTCTTTGAGTTAAGTTCCCAGCCCAGGTATTACAGCACAAGGACTAAAACAGGCATGAAAATTCTTCAGCCTTAACACCATAAACATATGAAGGTATATAAGATGCACACTGAGAAATGCACCTCCTGGTTAGAGCTTCAATTTATTAATCTATAGACTTTGTAAAAAGGTTTTCTTTTCCATGGAGAATCCAAATAAAATGAGTCCTACCACACAGCACTGGCACACAAAGTTTTACCACCTGTATTGGTATGGGGTTTTGAAGATAATGTTACTGTTTACTAAGAAAAAAGAAGTGCTGCAAATCCAAACACTATTCCTATGAATTCATATTGGACTGCTGCAGTTGGAGGCTGAAAGTTTTCCTTAACCAAAAAAAAAAAAAAAAAAAAAAANAAAAAAAAAAAAAAAGAGAGAGAAAGAAAAAAAAGGAAAAGAGCATAGCTTTACAATACATCCTAAATTAGGCAAAAATTCAAGGGCAGATTAACACCACAACTCGGAAAGATTTTCACATGTGATTTCATGACCAGACCCAGAGAGAACTCCATATGGAAATGTCAGTGGCTTTAATAAGCACTCGGTTGTTTCCAATTAGGCTCCTTAAGTAAGTTCAGTGGCATCCAGAGTTTCCTCTGCCACCTTCCTCTAAGCTGGCAAGCAATATTTTTTTTTTTCTTTTTTTAACGAGCAGTTAATAAACATGTTCCCACTCTCCCGAGGCTGCCGGCCCCGCCAGCCCCGCGCGGAGCGGCGAGAGGTGACACTAGATGGCACCAGTTCGCTTTGCTGCAGGAGCAATTTTTCCCCTTGGAAAATAAAACACCCCAACCAAACCTGGAAAACATGTAATTTTGTCGATGTAACTCTGTTTCTGTTAAAACGCGTCTGAGCAACATTATTTTTACGAGCTTTTCCAGCCTTGTTTTGAAAAACTTAATGTTTCTGCTAGGTTTATTTTTGTACCATCCGACAGCCGGCTGAATCCTCCCTGCACTGCAAACAGGGATGTCTAAAAAGTGTCACAAAGACTTTTGACGGATTTTTTTTGTTGTTGTTTTGTTTTTGGGGTGGGATTTGTAAGAATCACTTCTCATTACAACTTCTTCCTTCGAAACAATAAGTAACCAGTTAACCTCCACTTCCTCTCCCAATATTGACTCACACAGTCAGAACTGAGGGGGATTGGAAATTGGAATTGAAATGCATCTCGACAGATCTTTGATCTGTTTTGCCAATAAAAATTAAACAACAAGAGATGAACTCTTTTCTTACTGGAACAATGTAATAATCCATTCTTCTGGAAAATTTCTAGACATCCTTTGAATATTTTAATGGCTTGATGATATGTTTAATGGGGCAAAATGTTTGCCATCTATAAAGCAAGTTTTTAAACCTGCAATCCTACTCTTAGGAGAACAGAATCTCCGGTTCTGCCTCTTCATGCATATATAAAGAGAGAATTCCCCTAAAATAGTTTTAGAGCAATTTTTGAACTCTAACCCCCTCAAGGACTGGAGGAAGGAGCCTGCATTTGCTCCTAAAGCTCTTCTCCTTTAAATCCTTGAAACAGTACGGCAAATAACAATTTTTAAAGCATGTAAAAGCTCGGGAGGAATCAATAAGATTCCCAGATCAAATAAGGGCCTGATCCCAAACCTGGCCCTGCTGGGCACTTCCACTGGCACAAGCAGGAATTTGGCCCCAGAGAGAGATGTCAGACCAATGTAGCAGCTTCTCACTGAGCCACATCTGTCTGTCCCCAGCCTCCCCTCGCACTGATCCTGTGCCTACTGAAGTCAGTGGAAAAAACTAACAGGGGACGAGTTTGTTTTTGTTGATTTTGACTCATTATTTTAAGCCCAGATTTGCCTCTTCCCTGGAAATGCAACAGGGGGCTCGAAGGCAGCTTTTCAGGCACATCTGAGAGGCTGCCGCGGATTTTTCTAAACAAACGCCTTGCTTTCTGTTTCCCTCCTTCCCAAGAGGCGATTTCATAACATTTCATACTGTGACTTTGCAAACTACAGGCGGGGGGGACGGCGGGGAG